>JAEIFM010000167.1:697500-700000 GCA_018901885.1 Zaprionus kolodkinae | reverse complement strand
AATAAATAAATAAATAAATAAATAAATAAATAAATAAATAAATAAATAAATAAATAAATAAATAAATAAATAAATAAATAAATAAATAAATAAATAAATAAATAAATAAATAAATAAATAAATAAATAAATAAATAAATAAATAAATAAATAAATAAATAAATAAATAAATAAATAAATAAATAAATAAATAAATAAATAAATAAATAAATAAATAAATAAATAAATAAATAAATAAATAAATAAATAAATAAATAAATAAATAAATAAATAAATAAATAAATAAATAAATAAATAAATAAATAAATAAATAAATAAATAAATAAATAAATAAATAAATAAATAAATAAATAAATAAATAAATAAATAAATAAATAAATAAATAAATAAATAAATAAATAAATAAATAAATAAATAAATAAATAAATAAATAAATAAATAAATAAATAAATAAATAAATAAATAAATAAATAAATAAATAAATAAATAAATAAATAAATAAATAAATAAATAAATAAATAAATAAATAAATAAATAAATAAATAAATAAATAAATAAATAAATAAATAAATAAATAAATAAATAAATAAATAAATAAATAAATAAATAAATAAATAAATAAATAAATAAATAAATAAATAAATAAATAAATAAATAAATAAATAAATAAATAAATAAATAAATAAATAAATAAATAAATAAATAAATAAATAAATAAATAAATAAATAAATAAATAAATAAATAAATAAATAAATAAATAAATAAATAAATAAATAAATAAATAAATAAATAAATAAATAAATAAATAAATAAATAAATAAATAAATAAATAAATAAATAAATAAATAAATAAATAAATAAATAAATAAATAAATAAATAAATAAATAAATAAATAAATAAATAAATAAATAAATAAATAAATAAATAAATAAATAAATAAATAAATAAATAAATAAATAAATAAATAAATAAATAAATAAATAAATAAATAAATAAATAAATAAATAAATAAATAAATAAATAAATAAATAAATAAATAAATAAATAAATAAATAAATAAATAAATAAATAAATAAATAAATAAATAAATAAATAAATAAATAAATAAATAAATAAATAAATAAATAAATAAATAAATAAATAAATAAATAAATAAATAAATAAATAAATAAATAAATAAATAAATAAATAAATAAATAAATAAATAAATAAATAAATAAATAAATAAATAAATAAATAAATAAATAAATAAATAAATAAATAAATAAATAAATAAATAAATAAATAAATAAATAAATAAATAAATAAATAAATAAATAAATAAATAAATAAATAAATAAATAAATAAATAAATAAATAAATAAATAAATAAATAAATAAATAAATAAATAAATAAATAAATAAATAAATAAATAAATAAATAAATAAATAAATAAATAAATAAATAAATAAATAAATAAATAAATAAATAAATAAATAAATAAATAAATAAATAAATAAATAAATAAATAAATAAATAAATAAATAAATAAATAAATAAATAAATAAATAAATAAATAAATAAATAAATAAATAAATAAATAAATAAATAAATAAATAAATAAATAAATAAATAAATAAATAAATAAATAAATAAATAAATAAATAAATAAATAAATAAATAAATAAATAAATAAATAAATAAATAAATAAATAAATAAATAAATAAATAAATAAATAAATAAATAAATAAATAAATAAATAAATAAATAAATAAATAAATAAATAAATAAATAAATAAATAAATAAATAAATAAATAAATAAATAAATAAATAAATAAATAAATAAATAAATAAATAAATAAATAAATAAATAAATAAATAAATAAATAAATAAATAAATAAATAAATAAATAAATAAATAAATAAATAAATAAATAAATAAATAAATAAATAAATAAATAAATAAATAAATAAATAAATAAATAAATAAATAAATAAATAAATAAATAAATAAATAAATAAATAAATAAATAAATAAATAAATAAATAAATAAATAAATAAATAAATAAATAAATAAATAAATAAATAAATAAATAAATAAATAAATAAATAAATAAATAAATAAATAAATAAATAAATAAATAAATAAATAAATAAATAAATAAATAAATAAATAAATAAATAAATAAATAAATAAATAAATAAATAAATAAATAAATAAATAAATAAATAAATAAATAAATAAATAAATAAATAAATAAATAAATAAATAAATAAATAAATAAATAAATAAATAAATAAATAAATAAATAAATAAATAAATAAATAAATAAATAAATAAATAAATAAATAAATAAATAAATAAATAAATAAATAAATAAATAAATAAATAAATAAATAAATAAATAAATAAATAAATAAATAAATAAATAAATAAATAAATAAATAAATAAATAAATAAATAAATAAATAAATAAATAAATAAATAAATAAATAAATAAATAAATAAATAAATA
>JAEIFM010000166.1:0-29885 GCA_018901885.1 Zaprionus kolodkinae | reverse complement strand
CCACCCTTCTAATATTATGCGGCTTCCGCCGTTACGGCTCACTGGCCCCGCTCGGTGACGGGCACCGCTCCTCGGCCGTTGATGCGTACCCGGAAGCATACGCCGTCTCCGTCCGCCAACACCGATGCTGGCTTGCGGGGGTGTCGCTCCAAATGTTTTTGCACCCGTTCTACCACCCGGCGAGGCAAACGGTGGTCGAAGGTGGGCACTCGCCATTCTCGCGGCGCGAGGACCCACTGCTCCGGATGCTTCCGCCCGGTAATGGGCAACCTCTCGGCCCGCAACATCGCTAATAAAGCCTCTCCGCCCGGTGGTCAATAATGGGACGCGCAGGTGGCCACACCGAATCCTCCTCCGACTCCTCCTCAGAGGACGATGGGAACGGTCCGGCCCGCACCTTCATGTATACGCTCTCCCCTTTGAGTATGCCCTTTAGGGGGGGGGCGGTGTGAGGATGCGCCAAATACGTGCTGGGGGGAAGACCGGCCCGTCTCCCATCGCACAAGCCCGGCTTGTAGTGGGTCCTTCCTCTTCGGGTGGCCGACCCGACTCTGTCTTGCGAACCGTCGGCGCAGGCGGTATGCCAAAGCTGCTCGCCTCGCTGATTGGGCTGAACCGGCCTAACTCTTCGGGGTAAATCTCGACTTCTGGCGTTTCGGCGACACCGGCGAGGCAGTGACCCGCAAATCCTAGAGCCGCGATCAGGTCGTTTTCACCCGCAAACCACTCCTCCGTCTCCATGACGTCGTTGGGGTCGTCGGCGGGTGGCTGCTCGGTGCTAGGCGCTAACCAGTCCGTGAACCACACCTCGATTTCGGTGGAATCGGCGCTGGTGGTCCCAGGCTGCGGTACGAGTGGTGGCATGCCTTCCAGGTCCCCTCCCTCGAACATGATGTCGAGGACCCCCTCATCCGCCGGTCGCTGCTCTGGTGAGAACCAGTCGCGGACCAGTTCGAGGCTAGGAATTACAAACGAGTTATTTCAGGAGTGTTCACCTGGTAGGCCATAGTGGGTGCAAAGTTAAAAGGTCCCTACCTAACATGGTGCGTCTAAGGCCTACGTCTATGTCTTAATATCTAACCTGCCTATCCGCTTATATAAGTCTCCCCTTGCCACCTAGATACCTGGTGACCTTCGCTGGTGTGTTCTCCTTCGAAGTACGCCTTCAGGTCGTTCAATCCGGCGTTGCGTCGTTGCTTCGTCTTGACCTCCTGCAGCCGTAAGATTGTAGGCGAAGTATACATCAGTACTCTGTAAGGACCTTCATAGCGAGGTGCGAGTTTGGCGGCAAACCCGTCGACTGCTTTCGACAAGTGATGTTGTCGCAGCAGGACGAGATCGCCGATGGCTGGCTTCCATTCTCGGCGACGCAGGTTATAGTGCCGTCCTTGGATCGCACTCGCTTGCTGCGCATTCTCGGCCACGGTCTTGTGTACTTCCTGTAGGTGTCGTTCCTTGTCCTCCGGTGTTCTAGATTCCGTTCGGATGATTGGAGTCACTTCCTAGTAGAGTGCTCCAGGCAACCGCGGCTCGCGACCCTGCACTAAATACGCCGGACTTAATCCAGTGGTGTCCGAGGCACTGGTATTTATCGCCAGGCTAATTTCGGGCAGGTGCTCGTCCCACGTCCTCTGTTCCTCGCCTAAATATTGCGCCACCATGGTTTTAATGGTGCGGTTCGCCCTCTCGGTAGGATTTTGCTGTGGTGTGTACGGTGCGGTGTGTTGTAAGTCCATGCCCAGTTGTTTGCAGAAATTCACGAAGATCCGACTCGTGAACTGTGTCCCATTGTCGCAGACGAAGGTTTGGGGCACGCCGAACCTGGCCAAAATTCGTTCCCGGAACGAGCGCATCAGGTGAATCGCCGTTGCCTTCCGTAATGGAACCAGTTCCACCCACTTCGAGAACGCGTCGAAAAATACCAAGAGCATGGTATTCCCGTGGGTAGAGCGTGGGAGTGGTCCCACGAAATCCGCGCACAGAACGTCGAAAGGTGCCTGTACCTGCCGGGTGTGCATCCGCCCTGGAGGTTTCAGTTGGCTCACCTTGAATTTCTGGCAGGTCTCGCATTTCTGAACGTATCGGGCTACGTCTCGAAAGAGCCCTGGCCAGTAGTATCGTTGACGGACCCGGTTCAGGGTTTTCCGTACTCCCTGATGTCCGGCGGCGGGTTAGTCGTGACACTCGCTAAGCACTCGCTGGCGTAATGGCTTGGGTACGCAAAGCTTCCACGGCGTGTAGTCCTCCTCGTCAGGTCGAAATCCTCCTCGTCTGTAAAGCTGGTCATGTTCTTTGATAAATTCCGGGTATTTCTCGGGTTCCTTCTCCAGAAGATCCAGCATTCGGGTGATCCATGGACAAGGCAAGTTCTCCTGCGTGGCTTGCTGTAGTTTTTCTAATGGACGTCTGGACAACGCGTCCGCTACCACGTTCTGATCTCCCCGACGGTAATGCACGTTAAAGCGGAACTGCTGAAGTTCTAACGCCCAGCGCGCAATCCTTCCGGTGGGATTCTCGATGCTGTTCAGCCACTTGAGTGTCAGGTGGTCCGTGATGACATCGAACTCATATCCCTCGAGGTAACACCGCAACTTCCGAATTGCCTAGCACTCCTTCTCTGTGGTGGAGTAACGGCTCTCGGCTCCGGAAAGGCGTCGACTCGCGTAAGCAATGACTCGTTCGGTGCCTTGTATCTGCTGAGTTAGTACCGCGCCAAGTCCAACGTCGCTTGCGTCCGTTTGGAGCGTGAATCGCTCGCTGAAGTCCGGGCAGGCCAGTACCGGTGCTTTCGTGAGGCTCTTCTTCAACGCCTCGAATGCCCGCTGCTGATCCTCGCTCCACGTCCATCGGCAACCCTTTTTCAGCAGTGCTGACATGGGTTGCACCAAAGTGGCGAAATTTGGCACATATCGTCGGTACCAGGAGGCGATTCCAAGACATCTCCTTAGTTCCTTGACGGTCGTGGGCGGTTGCAGCTCTTTGATCGCGGCAATCTTGTTGGGATCCGTGTGAATCCCACCTTCGCTGACCTGGTGCCCCAAGTAGACGATGCTTTTCTGGAAAAAGCTGCACTTGGCCTTGTTCAGGCCCAAGTTCGCATTCCGCAGTCTCCGGAACACCTCTCGAAGGTTGTCCAAGTGTTCCTTGAACGATCGCCCTACGACGATGATATCGTCGAGGTACGCGAACGCATGCGGTCCGATGACTCCGTCCGACGCGCGTTGAAATGTGGCTGGGGCTGAATGCAACCCAAGCGGCATCACCTTCCAGTGGAAGGTGCCGGGCACCGTGAATGCGGTGTACTCTCTGTACTTCTCCAAGATATGGTTGATCCGCGGCAGTTGGCAGTTGGTATGCGTCCGGAATGGATTTCGCTTTGAGCTGGTGATAATCCACGCACATCCGCATCTCTCCGGTCTTCTTCCCTACGAGTACAATCGGTGCACTGTATGGGCTCCTGGATGGCTCAATCCTACCATCTCGCAGAAGCTCATCAACTTGCTCGTTGATGATCTTCTGCATGGCCGGATTCTTCGGGTAGTACCTCTGCTTGATAGGGTACGCATCCCTCATGGTGATGGTGTGCTCCGCGATGTGCGACACCCCCATCAGCCCATCAAATTTGGCCAGCTCAGACTGTAGGAAGGCCTCCACCTGTTCCTCGTCGGACGCTGCTCCAGTTTCCTGCGCCGCGGCGCCTCGCAATGCAGCGTGGCTAGGCGTAGGCCGTCTCCTACGGCGCCTACGCTTGCCTCGAGCTGCTAGGGTAACTCGGCTCTAGTCTTCGCCTGGTTCCCTCGTGCCTTCCTCTGTTCCCGGGTTATTTGCCACGTTTTGAACATCCGGCTGCTTCTCTATGCTCTGTTCGTCTTGTACTCCGCTTTGATTTCCTTCGCATTGTTCCTGCAATTTCTCTTGCGTCTTTTGTCGTTTCCTTTGTTGATAATCTCTGTCATGTTCGCTGCTCTGTCCATCTCGTGTTACTTCCCTCGACGATCCGTCAGCCAAATTGATGCGGACCAGCGCCGTCCGCTCGTTATCGGGCGTACTCAGCCGGGTAGCCATACGCTCACTTATGAAGCTGCGTGTAGCTCCGGTGTCGATCGTGGCATCCGTCGTCAAATCTTCAATTTTGACGAATGCGATGACACGACCACTGCCGCACCGCATCGGCACTACTTCTGGGGACCTTGAGGCTGCGTCTCCGACTGGTTCCCCATCGGTTGAAGACGCGAAGCATTTCCCCCAGCAGTCCATAGTGCGCACGTCACGCCGTCCACAGTCCCAGCAGAAGAGGACCCTGTCGTTGCGGCAGTTCGTCTGCACGTGTCCAGGCTGCGCGCAGTTGTAGCACAGGCGTTGCGTATTGCTCCTTGTGGGTTCCGGCGCCGCCGCGGCTCCGTTCACCAATGGAGTGGTTCCGCCCTCGCTCGTGGCCGGAATTGGTGTTGATCTCGGTTGCTGATCGCTCCTCCGTTGCTCTGGATATCTGGGTCCTCGCTGCCGTTGTAATCCCTTGGTAGTCTCGTAGTTCGTAATCAACTAGCTCAGCTGGGCCAGAGTCTCGAACTCGTGGCGCCGTGTGAACAGCTGGTACTCGGGCAACAGGTTGTCGTAGATCCTCTCTAGCTCCTGCTCCCGAGTGTATTTGGGGCGTTGCATCATGGTTCGTAACTCCAGGGTGTAATCGCGGAACGGCTCGCCTTGTCGTTGTACGCGACTTCGTATCTCGTCCGCATCTCTCCGGTCTTCTTCCCTACGAGTACAATCGGTGCACTGTATGGGCTCCTGGATGGCTCAATCCTACCATCTCGCAGAAGCTCATCAACTTGCTCGTTGATGATCTTCTGCATGGCCGTATTCTTCGGGTAGTACCTCTGCTTGATAGGGTACGCATCCCTCATGGTGATGGTGTGCTCCGCGATGTGCGACACCCCCATCAGCCCATCAAATTTGGCCAGCTCAGACTGTAGGAAGGCCTCCACCTGTTCCTCGTCGGACGCTGCTCCAGTTTCCTGCGCCGCGGCGCCTCGCAATGCAGCGTGGCTAGGCGTAGGCCGTCTCCTACGGCGCCTACGCTTGCCTCGAGCTGCTAGGGTAACTCGGCTCTCGTCTTCGCCTGGTTCCCTCGTGCCTTCCTCTGTTCCCGGGTTGTTCGTCCCGTTTTGAACCTCCGGCTGCTTCTCTATGCTCCGTTCGTCTTGTACTCCGCTTTGATTTCCTTCGCATTGTTCCTGCAATTTCTCTTGCGTCTTTTGTCGCTTCCTTTGTTGATACTCTCTGTCATGTTCGCTGCTCTGTCCGTCTGTATTCCTGCGTTGTCGGAACGGGTTCAGCCGCCGCGCGGTGGGACAAACCGGTGGTAAGACCGCGGCCTTACTATTTGCTTGCGCTACTGCTTCCTCCGTTGCCCGGCGAGTTGTTCCGGCCGTCGGGGTTGTCTCCTCCGGTGTACTTTGGAGGCGCAATCGTGCTTGCCCACACTCGAGGGTTACCTCGATGCCGCACAGGAAGTCCATGCCGAGGATTACGTCATCCAAGATGACCGGTAGAACCAGCATCGGTATGATCGTCTCCTTCTGTCCGAGCTGGACACGCACTCGTAACGCTCGTGTTACTTCCCTCGACGATCCGTCAGCCAACTTGATACGGACCAGCGCCGTCCGCTCGTTATCGGGCGTACTCAGCCGGGTAGCCATACGCTCACTTATGAAGCTGCGTGTAGCTCCGGTGTCGATCGTGGCATCCGTCGTCAAATCTTCAATTTTGACGAATGCGATGACACGACCACTGCCGCACCGCATCGGCACTACTTCTGGGGACCTTGAGGCTGCGTCTCCGACTGGTTCCCCATCGGTTGAAGACGCGAAGCATTTCCCGCCTGGTCCCGCCGGCAGCAGTCCATAGTGCGCACGTCACGCCGTCCACAGTCCCAGCAGAAGAGGACCCTGTCGTTGCGGCAGTTCGTCTGCACGTGTCCAGGCTGCGCGCAGTTGTAGCACAGGCGTTGCGTATTGCTCCTTGTGGGTTCCGGCGCTGCCGCGGCTCCGTTCACCAATGGAGTGGTTCCGCCCTCGCTCGCGGCCGGAATTGGTGCCGATCTCGGTTGCTGATCGCTCCTCCGTTGCTCCGGATATCTGGGTCCTCGCTGCCGTTGTAATCCCTTGGTAGTCTCGTAGGTCGTAATCAACTGGCTCAGCTGGGCCAGAGTCTCGAACTCGTGACGCCGTGTGAACAGCTGGTACTCGGGCAGTAGGTTGTCGTAGATCCTCTCTAGCTCCTGCTCCCGAGTGTATTTGGCGCGTTGCATCATGGTTCGTAACTCCAGGGTGTAATCACGGAACGGCTCGCCTTGTCGTTGTACACGACTTCGTATCCCGTCCTCCAGTCGTTGGAAATAACGCGGGGGTAAGAAAAATCCATGAATTCTTGTTTGAATTCTTTCCACGTGGCTCGGTAAAGGCGGTTCACTCGGAACCAGTCCTCGGCCTGTCCCGACAGCGTGTTCGCGATCGCCTGTGGCAGCTGTTGTACGTTGATTTGGTACATTTCAGCCTTCTCTTCCAGATGCTCAATGAAACGCCACGGATCCGCTGCCGCCCCACTAAACGACACGCCCCAGCGGTGCACACGGTCTGCCAGTTCGTAAGGCTCCATCCTCCTGTAGCTGGCTCCAGTCATACCGCTCATGGCCGGGGCTCTTGCCGCGAAGTTTGGAACGGGCAATGTGGTTACGGCCGCTGTGTTTGCAGCGCGGCGCGTATCCGCTCCGGGCATCGGGGACACTTCCTCTGTGTTCGGGTCCTTGGGCACTTGTGATGGGCCACGGGACCGAACCTCCTTGACGTCAGGGGTGGGCGCGGTGCCTAGGCTAGTTTCCACGCTGCAGCTGCTCCTTTGACAAGTCGCCCTGGTTTATGACTGCTACCAGGCGACTGCGCATCTCCTCCACTGTACCGCTGTTGTCCAATCCTAGTTCCTTTAAGATTGCCTGCAACTCACTCTTGCGACGAAAGGCGACCCACTGTGTTCCCATGTCGTTTTTTTTTCGAAAAAATATTTATTTTGCACGTTGCTTGAGAAGTTTTATTTAAAATTTGTATTTAAGTAATGAAGAAATCCTTTTTAATTTCTTTTAAGGATTCTTCCCTTGCTTTACTTTAAGTCGCGACCGATGTTACTTGTTCGAGCGTCCGCACTCAACTAACTGCCTCGGTATTCGGCACCGAGTCTTATAGTACCTGGTCTCGGTGGTGTCACCAGTCAGGTTGCGCCGGCGCAAGTAAAAAAAAAAACGTCAAGCAGTGAAAAAAAAAATACAGCTAAAGTTGGCGCAAATGCCCGCGTGTGCAGTAGTTTATAAAAACGTGTACCGTCTGTACCCCAGACCTTAAGAAATTATCTACGTTCCCTATGCTTGCTTCGTTGTACTAGTTTTCTAGAAAACACGTATACAGCCTGTTCTAAAAACTTAAAAAAAAATCAATGTTCCCTATGCTTGCCATGATACCCTATTTAAAACATGCTCTACCCCTTGCCTAGTTCTGCGGTTCTCTGTGCTTGTCTAATATAACCTGCCAATTTACCTATGTGGGTCTTTAATCCACTTAAAGATGTTAAAATTTCCCATTTCTAAATGTCTAGTCTTAGTAGTCCCTGCTCGGGCGCCATCTGTAAAGATGTTTTCTCGGGCTAGGGTACAACTCTCAGTCTAGTCAGGGTCTTTACAGCAAAATTTATAAATGACTAGGACCACTAAGACGTTTAGAAAGAGAGTGAAAGGGGGTCACTGGCAGATCAGAAAAGCTGAGACAAATGTCGGGCACAGCGAACACGCCCCTTTTCACGCGTACACGTGGCCCGTGTCTTCCACGTGTACTCGTGAACTACGCAGAAGGGTCTTTTCACCGTACCTGACACTTTGACCGCGTTTTCGCTGTGCACCTGGGAGAACGCTCGTGACTACGGGTACTGCCGCCTGCACTCTCACAAATCGCTCGGTGGTGTATTGCACCACGCCACACTTGTGAATGCACGCTCCTGTACCCCGCGTCAACTATCGTTCACTCACGACACGACCTGCGACTGACCGTTCATCGTACGGAACGTCCGTGACCGCAGGTAATTTCGCTTATGTTCCCACAGGTCGCTCGGTGGTGAATTGCACCACCCCGCAGCCCGTTAGAACACGCTCTTGTACCCGCTTGTCAACTAACGTCCACTCTCGCCCACGATTGGTCGTTTCCGCCGTTACGGAACGCCCGTGACCGCAAATACCTTCGCCTGTGCTCCCACAAGTCGCCTCGGTGGTGTATTGCACCACACCGCAACTCGTCTCTGAACACAAGTTCACGTATTCGCTTGTCAACTAGCGATCACTCACAGCACACAGACACATACGGGCGCACACGCGAAATTTCTTGCGAACACGTTTACGAAGGAAAGTTTCAAAAAAAAATATTGAACGCGAGTTTTAGTTAAAACGCCTATGCATTGTTGATTGTTTATTTCCTTTTCTTCACAAGTTTCGTTTCCTTATTCTATTACAAAATATTCACTTAACTGTCCCTGCCTCTCTGTGTCCCTACCTACTTCGCAACATACGTTGCTTCTTTTGACTTTGCTTCCTTCTTTTGTTTCTTTGCACTGCTTACCTCGTTTCTTCTTCTACAGGGTCCCTGTCCATTGTCCTTGCTTCCTTGTTTTAACTTTTATTTCAGGTCCTTTTCACTTTTTTTAACTTTGGGCACTTTATTTTCTTCCTTTTTTTTTTCTTAAGAGAGGTTCTGACTGGCCTCGTCCACCGTAGCCTAATTTTGCAGCCTCGATTTCGACGCTTTTCGTCCGCTGCTGCCCGGCGCTGTCCGCGGTCGCTGCCTGGGCGGCCGATCATGCTTCGGCTCGTGTCGCTTTGCTTGCGAACTTGCCGTTTTGCCTAGCCTGGCGCCCTGCATGCCTAGATCGGCACGCGACTTGTAGCTTTGCCTAGTTCGGCTTGCGACTTGTCGCCTGCATCGATCCGTTCGTGTGTTTCTGCTGCGTCGGCTTCGTGCTGGCTGCATGCTTCTGCTCGCCTCGCTCTGCTCGCCTCGCTCTGCTCGCTTCGCTCTGCTCGTCTGCTTTTGCTCGCTTCGGTCTGCTTCTGGAATTTTCGGGCGCCGTTACACATGCGTCGCAAAATTTTCGAGACGCCGTTACTTGTGTGCATGGGCGCCGACCAACGGGCGTTTGCTTGTAGTCTGCACCCCGCGGGCTTGCACTTGCCTATGCCCCTGCCTATGTCTCGCCTATGCTTTGTCTATGTCTTTGCCTATGCCTTGTCTATGTCTTTGCCTACGCCTTGTCTATGTCTTTGGGTTTGCCTTTGCTTGTTTAAATGAAATAAAATACCTTTAAGTTTATAATACCCCATGGGTTTGCATATAATGGGTAATATGCAAACCCATGGGGTATTATAAACTTAAAGGTTTTTTATTTCATTTAAACATAACTAAATAACTATTGTGACGCGTTTCATACGTCGTCACAATACCAAGTTGAATCTCCGGTTGTAAATGTTCCGAGTTGATGGTGGAATCCACTGCAATAAGGACTCCACCGCCACGACGGTCAGGTCGATCACACCTGTAGGTTGTGTACTTGCTTGGAAAGACTTCGGAGTTTAGGATATCCGGTTTTAACCAAGTCAGTAACCACAACTTGAGATGGAAAAGAAAGACTGTTTCTATATAAAGTTGAAAATTTAGTACAAAGACCTCTAACATTTTGATATGAAAGATTTAAGAAGCATGTTAGTTTCATTTGTTTAAAATTGTTTTTGTTTGGGCTGAAACTAAAGAGGGCAAAGGAAGATGTTTGGTTTTGCTTGTCCCAAAATTTTGCAGGGTTGTTTAATCGTGCTTGTTCCACTGTGCATGCTTACTAAAACGGAAAACGAGCGGGAGAGCTTTCGAGCAGATGTAATAGGAGATAAGAAAAGACTTGTTACTCTAAGTTTTGCAAGAACACCGATCGGACGTCAATTTGTCGCGAACAGTCTGTTTGCTGTACATACACACACACATACTTTTGTATAAAGGTTTAATATTGAAAGAATAAAGTGAAAGATATAAATCAATTATATTTGCGTCGGAACCTCTCTTACAATGACCTCAAACTAATATAGAGGACACAACTTTACATGGTGGCCCATGAACCCTAAACAAGGAAATTTAATTTTGACTTCACTTTATTCTGCAATATATACGTATGTATGTACATAAGCTACGCAAACTCCGTTAGACTGCCGCGCAATTTCGACTCGTCGGTTCAACAAATATACAAGTGCAGCACATTGGCAGTGCAAAGAAGGGAGAAACATAGACGCAAAACTGCATCACCAAATTCTCTGGGCGTCCGCTCTCTTTGTCTTCTTTGCGGCTCTGTTTTATTCTTTGGTGTGCGAAACTAAAAAGTTTGAGATTCACTGGACAGCATGGCTTCGACATTGGAAACGATGGTGAATTTGCAGTATGACCGCTGGACTCTTATTGTATTCTCGCCGAGGATTATGAAAGGCTGGCTCCAGATGTCCCTAAGGAAGTCACTGGCGCTGCAGACGCAGAACGCCGTATTACTATGCCCCAAATGTCGGTTCCAAGGTTCTCTGGTGTGTGCGTCGAATGGCCTGGATACTTTGACGCATTTACTACCCTTATACACAACAATAACAATCTGAGCTACGTGCCAAGGCCTCTCAATCGGGACAATGATATTCGCCAAATGCAGTATACGGATGCAAACTACCAAGTAGCCTGAGGAATGATGGTTAAGAGATATAACTATCCAAGGTTAATTTTTTCGCATCATATGAATACAATATATGCTCTTCCTAGACTGCAGAAGGATTCGTCCGAGTCGATACGCTCAATGCTAAGCACTTTTACCGTTTGCTAGGCTGCGTTCCGCCGCGTCCAAGCCTTGGATGGGGAACGTCACCACTGGCTAAAGCATTACATAGCTTCACGGTTACCCAAGGAAACTCATAACGCTTTGGAGCATCATCAAGGAAGCAACTCTATTGTACCTTCATATAAGGAGCTGGAATCATTTTTAAACGATCGTCTGTTCATAATGGATGCGATAGAGAACTCGTCGTTCGACTCCAGCAATGGCCAAGGCTTACTAGATTCGACCAAGCGTGTTCGAGTACATAACACCCAGGATCAACAGAGGCGCTAGAGCTGTCTATGCCATCACTGTGGAGGAGAGCACATTTTGCGGCGTTGTTCAGCTTTTCTGGCTTTGGATGGTTACAAGCGAAAGGATATAGTCTCGAAGGCAAAGCTATGCAGCAATTGCTTAAGCCGATCTCATACTTTATCTCGCTACAACAGTAACAATGGATGTCAAGTTTGTGGTCAACGTCATCACACCTTACTTCACTTCCCATCCTCCTCTCAGGGTCAATCGCCAAATCATCCTAGTCCATCAGCTCAGCCCGGAAATGTGACTCTGCAGCCAACTCATCCGGAGCAAAATTCAGGCGTGACATACAGCAGTTACTCAGCCAAATCTTCTGGAGCTCAAAGGAGGAACATTCTCCTCGCTACCGCTCGGATCACAGTACGAAACCCGATCAACGGACTTCACGCAGTCATCAATGCACTCGTCGATCAAGGATCAGAAGCAACAATTGTTTCTGAGAATGTGGTGCAGTCGCTTCACTTTAAGAGAGCCAGTACTCGTGCATCAATCGTTGGTGTAGGTCAAGGGAATGGTCATCGTTGCAGATATATGGTTGATTTTGAAGCTTTAAGTATTATTAATCCTAACTTCGTCCTAGATATATCGGCATATGTCCTCAACTCCGTGACTTCACATTTGCCTGCCATCAGCTTCTCGCTTCAGCACTCGCATTTTTATCGGTCAAAGCGGATTGACCTCATCTTGGGAGCTGACTTGTTGGCGCAAATCTTATTACCAGAGACGAGAATCGGTTCTCCACACGAGCCAATAGCTCAAAACACCCAATTTGGATGGATTTTGTCAGGACAAGCACAGGCAGAAGGAGCCGGTACCCGCATACGGTGTCACCAAGCGTCTTTGGACACTGAATCGTTGCTCAAACGATTTTGTGACGTCGAAGCAGTTCCCGGGGCGCACCACTATAACCGAGGAAGATCGCTGGTGTGAAGCTTTCCTTCAAAAGACCCATATACGTCGGGCGGACGGCCGATATGTGGTACGGCTGCCATTTAAAACCTATTTGGATCCGAGTATGGTTTTAGGAAGATCGCACCAGATGGATCTGAACCGATTTCTGCATTTGGAAAGACGTCGAGGAAATAGAAGAGTATTTTACAGCAAATCGCACCTGCAGTGGGCAGTGAAAATGGTTCTATGCTGCGTGGGAATTCCACTCCAAGCAAAATTGCTTCTTGCGTATTGCCACACCATGCTGTCTTTAAGGAGGAGCTGCATACAACCAAACAGCGGATTGTTTTCGATGCCTCAGCGAAGACTAGTAATGGTAGATCGCTGAATGACATTTTATGGACTGGACCCACTCTTAAGACTGAAATATATGTGGATGATATACTTTCTGGAGGGCATAGTATCGAAGATGCAGAAGAAAAGAGGAAACAAGTCACTGAAATAATAAAATCCGCGCGCATAGAATTACGCAAGTGGTCTAGCAACGATCTTAGGCTATTGTGTTCGATTCCATTACCACATCGCTGTTCTCAAACCGATCTTAACTGGAATGATGGAGATCCAGTTAAGACTCTGGACATGTATTGGCTACCGAAAAAGGACTGTTTTAGATACAAGGTTAACTTTGACCTACCAAAAGGTTCCTCTAAGAGGATCATATTGTCCTGCATTGCCAAATTGTTTGACCCATTGGGTCTTATTGCGCCTGTTATCATCGCTGGAAAGCTGATCCTGAAGGAGGTGACTTCGGCCAAGGTAACGATTGCAGGCGGCGCCCAAGTATCATTAGATTGGGACGACGATGTCCCTGAAACGCTCGCCGAGCGTTGGCGTACTTTCCGATATGGTTTGCGGAGGATTGGTGAAATCAGCATCGAGCGCTAGATCCGGTACGCACTGGACTCTGTCTCATCGATGCAGCTTCACGCTTTTTGCGCCGCATCCTCATCGTACGCAGCTTCAGTATACCTGAGGGTGGAGCATACAGACGGCTCATGCTACTCATCCCTGCTCATGGCCAAGTCAAAGGTTACACCATCGAAGCCACTGACAATTCCCCGAACGGAATTAAGCGAAGCGGTGCTTGCTATTAAACTTGTGAAGTGGATCACAGCCTCGAATCGCTTGAGCTCTCTTTCTGTGGAAGTTTTCTATTGAACAGACGCTACCATTGTTCTTCATCGGCTGAACGGCGACGTGAACCGATGGAAGACGTTTATCGCTAATCGGGTAGCCTTCATCTCCGATCACTCCACCTCAACGCAGTGGAACCATGTTGGCACTACGGAGAATCCAGCGGATTGTGCAACAAGAGGGCTTTCTCCGGGGGAGCTGAAGGACTTCCAGCTATGGTGGAAAGGACCATCTTGGTTGATACGCGATCGGGCTTGCTGGCCACAAATAGATGTTGGGCCAGGCTGTCTGGAGGATCCCGCCTTGGAAAGGAAATCGGACAAGGTTCATGCTCACCATGCGGCTCCCGTTCCCGATTTTATTGAACGATTTTCAACATACACCCAGACCGTACGCGTCATTGCTTACGTTTAACGCTTCATGAACAACGCATGCGTTACTAAGCCAAGGATGTCGGGGCCATTATCTATTCAAGAGCTTGATTGCGCGTTAAGGGCGGTGGTGCGAATCGTTCAGAGGCAGTCGTTTTCAGAACACATAGTAGCAGTGAGACGTTCGAAACCGCTGTCATCCAGGCAGGCTTGTAAGCTTAGCGCCATTTTTATCGGAGGACCTTCTAGGAGTAAGAGGGCGATTACGGCACACTAGCTTGTCTCACGAGCGTCGACACCCGATTATCTTACCCAGTAATCATCACTTCACGGATTTGGTTATTAGGCATTCACATAACCAAACACTGCATGGAGATGCCCAACTAACTTTGGCACACGCACGGCAACACTTTTGGATTGTCACAGGAAGACAGGCTGTTCGTCGGGTGCTGAGGAAATGCGTTCCATGCTTTCGAGTGAAACCAACCGGTATGACGCAACTCATGGGAGACTTACCGCTGCACCGAGTCAACCCACCAAATCGACCATTTCTCGCCACTGGAGTGGACTACACCGGGGCCATAGAGCTCAAGGCTGCGCGTCTTCGGGGAACAAGCTTTTACAAAGGCTACATCGCGATTTTTATCTATCTGGCTACGAAGGCGGTGCACTTGGAGGCAGTCACTGGTCTCACCACAGAACACTTCTTGCTAGCCCTCGACCGCTTCAGTGGACGGCGTGGCACAGTGCAACACCTTTACAGCGACAATGGAACTAATTTCGTCAGAGCTGACAACGTGCTTAAGACCCTATACAAGGATTTCGATCAATTGATCGCTCCAAAACTGGCTTCTCAGAGGACAATGTGGCATTTTAATCCCCTTCATTCGCCGAATTTTGGAGGGCTAAGGGAAGCCAACGTGAAATCCGTAAAGCACCATTTGAAGCGCGTTGTTGCTGATCGTCGACTAACATACGAAGAGTTATCTACAGTCCTTATCAATCTTGAGTCCTGTCTCAATTCCCGACCGCTTTGTCCGCTCACAGCTGATGTTGACGATTTAGAAGCATTGAATCCAGCACACTTCTTAATCGGAGATTCGATGTTCGCACCGCCAGAGTACCGTCGTCAAGCACAGTCGGACAATGCTGCGACATTTTTGGAAGGCTTGGAGTCGCGACTGGCTTGCTCATCTTCAGCAAAGACCAAAATGGAACAAGGAAAGCGATAACATCAAGCTGAATGAGCACGTACTCGTTAAGGACGATCGTTACCCGCCGTCACAATGGCTTCTTGGTCGAGTTATCGACTTGCATCCAGGACAGGATTCGTTAGTCCGCGTTGTAACGCTTAGAACTAAAGCAGGCCAGTTGAAGCGATCAGTTTCGAAACTCTGTAAACTTCCTATTCAAGACAAGACTTTTATGACAAATCACGTCAGACCCTTTGATCGGAACAAAAAAGGACATTCTCATGCTAGTTCTAGCATTGGCGGGCGGCATGTTTGGTTTTGCTTGTATCAAAGTTTTGCAGGGTTGTTTAATCGTGCTTGTTCCACTGTGCATGCTTACTAAAACGGAAAACGAGCGGGAGAGCATTCGAGCAGATGTAATAGGAGATAAGAAAAGACTTGTTACTCTAAGTTTTGCAACAACACCGATCGGACGTCAATTTGTCGCGAACAGTCGAGCAGATGTAATAGGAGATAAGAAAAGACATTCTACTCTAAGTTTTGCAAGAACTTCGATCGAACGTCAATTTGTCGCGAACAGTCTGTTTACTGTACATACACACACACATACATTTGTATAGAGGTTTAATATTGAAAGAATAAAGTGAAATATATAAATCAATTATATTTGCGTCGGAACCTCTCTTACAATGACCACACCCTAATATAGAGGACACAACTTTACAGAAGATTAATCGGTGGGCGATTTTTCTTTTTTTTTTGCTTCTAACTCTTTGACCATTACATGCTCCGGCCAGAATTGAGCCGAGCATATAATGTCCAGAGTTCGTTGTGGACACTTATTTTGAAGGATGATATGTCCCTCCCATAAGAAAACTTGAATTTTTCCACTTAAATATCCAAGGCATGAATTTTTGCTTGAATATAAGCTGTTACATCATTTGATGAGAGGTCAGGGGCAAGCCTGGAAACAAAAATATGTTTCGTTTGTGGAACACCTAGAATCTGTTTAGGCGCCTTAGGTGTAACCCTGGTAAACCAGAACTTGAACACGCCTTCGGTAAAACTATTAACTGTGGCACGGGCAACGAGACCACAGCGGACTTGTCGGAAATTATGGGCGTCACTGGTTGCACACACTCAATGCCATTATCGGCAAGTGAAATCGATTGAGCCGAAGACCTCGTTACCATTGGGGGATTGGTGAATGAAATCAACGGCTGGGTCACTGGCGTGCCTGGCTGGTCAATTAGAGGGAGCTGGGTGGCGCTAACTAAAGACTTTTGATTTCGCTAGGATTTTTTGCGCTTTGGTGATTCATTCAATAACTCAAGGTTATTGAAAGATGAATCAAGCGCTGAGAACTGGTCGGAAAGTTTGCGAAAACTTCCAAACAGTTCCCTGAAACCAGTCTTCGTTTGACGTTCGTTTGAACATTCAAACGAACATTCATTCTCCACCTCCCTACACACATCGCAGCTATAACGCAACCCAGTGCGCTTGGCTACGGCGTCAGCCGTCGGTCCAGTAAATCCAGCACACTTCGCGTGTACTACGTTGCAGTCACCTGCTTAAGGCAGGATTATTTAAAACAAATTAAAACGTCCATTATAGGGGACACCTACTGTTGAAATTAAATCAGCCAAAAGAAAACAAAACCAAAACAAGAAAAGGAATGAGCGCAAGAGAAAGAAATTAACGCGCGTAAAGGGCAGAGAGCAGAGAGACCAAAGCTAATAGACAAGAATAGTGCGAGAGCGGCAAAGCGTGAGAGGCGCGCTCAAAGAATTAGGAGAGGTAAATAGAGAGAGAATTAGCGGTGAGCCACTAACAACAACGTCGCTTACCGAAAAGAGATAGATGGAAATAAATTCAACAAACGAGGCAGAACCAATGCAAAATCTAAAGTTAGCAAACACAGATTATTTTGACTAATATAGCATGCACACTCGTCGTGAACGGGCTATTGTTAAAAACTTCGGGTTTAAAGAAAATTTAGGTGAAAACACCGGTTGTTTTTGATCAAAAAAGCCGAAAAATCGAAGCGCACAAAAAAAACACGTCCGTTCACTAGGAAAAGCTCAATGCTTATGAGTTAAATAAGCTGATCGTAGATTTTCAAATACCCTTTTCACGGATATTAATAAATAATATTAATAGAATAAATGATAATATCATCCAAATAAACCAAACAATCCTTGTAGATTAAATCTTCCAGAAGGTTGTTCATGCAACGTTGAAAAGTTGCTGGTGCATTTTTCAGACCAAAGGGCATACGAGTTTATTCGTAATGTCCGTGTTTTGCCATTATTGAAAGCGTCATTATTGAAAGCGTCCAAGCTTATCTAATATTTCGTCTATTACGAGAATAGGGATCGTTATCGTCAATGGTTATCTCATTGAGACTGCGATAGTCTATGACTAATCGAAATTTTGGTTTACCAAAACAATGGACAATCCAAATGGGAAGACAACAAGGGGACTTACATTTCCCATTTTTCTTTTGTTCTATCATTTCATAAATTTGTTTGTTGACCTCTTGATAGGGTCTTCGTGTTCTGTATGAATAGAATATTTAATTATTATGTTATATTTATTTATTTTGGGTGCGAAGAGGGGTTTCCTCTAGACTAGATGAATGGGGCACTCGTTGGTAACCTTGGATTCACCTGGTTTTAATTTGGGTTTCCGACTAACTTTGGGGGTAAGTAGAGGGGTTTCCTCGAATTAGATGACTTGGGGCACTCATAGGTAGCCTTGCACGTATCTGTTTGGGTGTGGTCGTACCACATTTTGAATGGGTAGCTATTTATATAGACTAGTAGTGTTGAATAGTTAGTTTGAGCAATGGTGGACTATAAATAATTTCTGCCTAATATTAAATCATATTTTTCTGAGAAATTGTGAATATAAAAAGTTTATTTAGTGGGACAAATTTTGTTTGAATGCAATGAAAGGCTTTGCTTTAATATAATAGTCCCATTTATAGTATGGACTTTTACTTTAGAAGGTTTGGTTGGGATATTAATGAAATTTTGTTTCATAATATTGATAGACGAACCAGTGTTTACTAATTTAAGGGTAATATCATTAATTTTGATTCTTAAGAATGTGTTACCTCCTAGTCTGAATCGCTTTCCGACAATTTTCGCCTGTATCGCCGTGTATAGTTGCATAAATGCACTGAACTCTTGGACATTACCGCTGAATAGAGGAATTTGTCTAGTTTGACCTAACGCTTGATTCAGGTGTGACTCTGTTAACAATTGGACTTGTGCCGTTGCCATAGTTGATTTTGTTCTTAGTTGTAGTAAACTTTTTAGTTTTTAGTTGGTTTTTTTTACACTTTTGTTTGTCGTATGCAGTAGGTTGACTATTACGTGTCAATCACCGATTAAACGTAGTTCTTTGGCGGATAAATAAAATTTATTGT
Organism: Zaprionus kolodkinae; assembly: GCA_018901885.1. Taxonomy (NCBI): domain Eukaryota; kingdom Metazoa; phylum Arthropoda; class Insecta; order Diptera; family Drosophilidae; genus Zaprionus; species Zaprionus kolodkinae. The sequence goes on along the minus strand of JAEIFM010000166.1, from coordinate 11,559 downwards.
GTTACGATGCACGTTCACTTTAGCGCCGATTCGCGTGGCTCAATCTTTAAAAGATCAATTGGTTACTCAAGGATCTTTTATCACTAGACTGATTTCGGTAAACGAGTCGCACAACTTTTTCTTCTTATCCTACCGGCTGCGCCGTTTACGAATTCAGACCGAGGGCTTAGTAAAAAAAGAAAACAGTTGTTTTGTTTTATTTCTAAACACTTTTGTTATTTCCAAGAAGGAAGAACTAGAGACTCTGAACTATCACCAGGTTGGACAATGGACTTCGAAGTTCAAGTTGGCTTAGCGGAGCTTTCGCAGTTGATAGTATCTTTAGAACTGAACTACTATTACCAAGATTATTCGTAGGGCTCTCGTTCTTTGATTACATTTTGTTCTTAGACATTAATGTGTATATGTGAGTTTTTCAATAGTGTATGTTGTCGACAAATATGTTATGTGTAGTTGGGGAGCTTCAAGTATGGGTGTAAAAAGGATTTGTTTTTTTATATATATTTTTTTTTCGATCGCTTTGTTTAACTCCTAGATTGAGGGCTCCTGTCCTGTCACGGTCGCCATGTGATAACTCCAAATGAACGATTTGATATTGATGTTTGATGAGCGAAGTCTGTCGTGTTTAGTTACTATTTGTTGAATGTTCTTCAAGCTTAAGTCTAAGTTCTGTCAAGCTACGCGGACGTAGCCGCCAAGGCTTATGTATTACTTATATCTAAAGGGAAGAGTGTCATATGCATACAGAACCGACACATGGTCGCGCATGCCCAAAATGCTGACGCTGCACTTGGTATAGTGCCGGCACTTGAACGGTGGATCGGAATTCTTGCATGATGGTTATTCGGTTCTCATTAACTTGTAGCAAAATGTTACAATATATACCGACTGTATGTTAGTTATTATATGAATGTATGTATGTATATAATATGTATTTATATGTATGGGGTAAGGGTAAGGAATGATTTCAAAAATGGGTGATTTTATTATTTCTCTAGGAATGTAGGAAATTATCAAAATGTCAGACATATCGTACAGCATGGAAACACTTACATTTGTTGGAAAATGATGCACATTGGGATTTGACACTTAACGATGCATCGATTTTTTCTTCTTATCTTAATATTATCGACATGCTTTCCATCGAATCCACTTGATTTGTGGAATAAATATAAAAAGATTTTATTGCCGATTTGTTGATCTCATTGTAAATGTATAACAAGGCATTAATATTGATTGAAAATATGTGTCTGGCGATGGCAAATGAGGCTTAAGGTCATTTAGCTATGACTTCACCCAATCGTCCAATGCATGACTTATTTGATAGAGAATTGCAACGTGAACAACAGTACAATATCAATGAATTGCAAACATTTGTGAATTCGAATTAACCCAAACTGAATGACCAACATAAACATGTTTACGAGACCATTATGCAAGCATTACAATATGATGCTGGTGGATTGTATTTTTGGATGGTACTGGGAAAACATTTGTGGTATCATTGATTTTGTGTCATTTGGTCAAAACAAAAAATTGCATTGGAACTAGCATTAAAAATGCCGTTTAATGTGCAGCTTTGTTTGTATTCATTAATTGGTCGATTTAAAATACATAAGTGCTAATTACTATGATATTACTTTTGAACGTACAGGGGATTGACAATCCCAATCAAGAAATTCTGCAAGGGCAAAAGCTTTGCAGCAAGCAGCAATTATTCTATTGGATGAATATACAATAACCCATTAAACCGTACAATGCCAGATCTACGTTGCAATCAACAAATTTTTGGTGGTACACTAATATTTTTGTCAGGTGATTTCCGCCAAACATTGTCCGTGATTCCACGAGCAACATTAGCGGATGAGGTCAATGCGTGCTTGAAGTCATCCCTCCTGTGACGATATATCCAAAAATTGCCATTGAACATAAACATGCGTGTTCAATTGCACAATGATCATATCGGAAGTGGGAAAGTTCCAAATACAAATAGCTTGATCACTTGCCAAATAATTTTTGTACAATTCTACAATCCAAAGGCGAATTAATTGAACGAGTGTTTCCAACTATTATTCAAAATCACAGAAATCACGATTGGTTGACAGAACGAGCAATATTGTCACCAAAAAATGTACATGTCAATGAAATCAAGGCGCACTGACTTCATATAAATATTTTGAGAGTGCAATGAATGAAGGTAATGCAGTGAATTAATTATCCAGTTGAATTCTTAAATTACCTAGAACCGCCTGGTATGCCACCGCATCATTTAAGTTTAAATATCGGCTCATTAATAATTTTTCAACGGAATTTAAATGCAACAAAATTGTGCAATGGCACTAGATTGATTGTAAGAAAAAATGATGCCGAATTTAATTGAAGCCACTATATTGACTGGCAAAGCGAAAGGAGAAATTGTGCTCATACCTCGCATTCCGATGATTCTAACAGACATGCCATTTGATTTCAAGCGAGTGCAGTTCCCAGTGCGTCTGTCATTTGCCATGTCCATCAATAAGACACAAGGACAAACGCTTCAAGTATGCGGATTGAATTTGGAAGAGCCGTATATTTCTCACGGGCAGCTATACGTGGCTTTTTAAAGAATTGGCATTCCAAACTCTTTATTTGTGTACGTTCCAAATGGACAAAAATATAGTTTATTCAAATGTTTTAGATTGAAAATTCGAGAATTTCTCATTGCATATTATGACTACATGCAATGCATGCGATGCAGCGAAGCGCATAGGGGTCCGCTGGTATAAGTTTCACATATGTAGATTGATATATGCTCTGGCGGCTAATCCGCAAAGCTCCAAGCCCTAAGAAATGTAAGTGATTATCATTGAATAAAGAACAATCCAATCGTTCCATAAACCAAAAACTGCAACTAATATTACTATACTACTGCAAATAAGAGTGGTGCTGCTGTTGCGAAAATAATAAAACATTAAGTACAAAATACAACAATAATCAAATAAAATAAGAATTCATATTAAATTGAGTTTACAACAATTTTTATTGAATTTCATTGATGCGATCTGCTCCGCGAAGAAGATCGTCCACTTACATTCGTCAAGACATGTACTGCAATTTGAAATTCCGTGGAATTAACATCTGGGGTAAATATATCGTTTAAAGACATTTTCGTTCACGCCTAACATGTCGCGTCAACACTACACGGAGTTTTATCGACGTGCTTTGAGGCCTTAAAAGACAGTGATGTAAAATTACGTAATACGAAGCAGAGGAACCATTTATTTCAAATGGTTCCATATGACCCAAGGCAAGGTAATCTTTCATTAACTCTAAATACATTTTTTTCAGGCCATGATTAATCACTTTACAAAGGCAAAATCTGAGTAGTCTTCTTATAATGATATTCGCAAAGATTTTGCTCAGGCGACACGATTTTCTTATTGAAAAGGTTCTCCTGGAAACAACTTCTTCTTCTTGGCAACTTCAACTCAATCTATTTTGGGGAGTTTGCGGGACATTTATTTCAGCTACTTCTAAGCCAGTAAGAGTTTCATGAGGTACTCAGGGGGGTACCTCACTTTTTTTGACCAACGCACATTAACTCAAAAAGTAAATCTGCACCAATGAACATATCTTTCGTTGAGCCTTGTAGAAATACGGGTCTACTAACCGTAGGTTATTTGGGTCGCTGATGTTAATTGACTGATCTGGGTGGTATCCCGAAATGGATTTCAAATCACGAAATCAAATTAGAACTCTTTACCGTTTTTTCGCAACTTCACTTTTGCCAATATCAAGAAGGATGATTTATGACTCTTCGGATCTGTAAGCGTTGAGCCAAGTCTTCAGTGATGAGGTTTGTTTAAGACCCAAAGTCAAGAAGTGCTATTGCGGGCCAAAATATGCTCACCATTTTTAATGCGGATGCTTAAAAATAAACCTTTCCAACACTGACGAATACATTAAATGCGTGGTGGAAGGATAATTTTGACTTTGAGGAGAACGAGTATCTTGTGGTGATGCCAACGCGAAACTATTGTCCAACACTGTGTATCTATGCAACGTTTGATGGTGCAAGCGACCACAAACTCGACTTTTTTTTTTGCTTTGCATTTGACTACAGTGTGACCCTTGCTTAGACAATTAACGCAGAGTGAAGTCGAACTTTTACATGACAAACAGACGAGCAAACGTACTACAAGTTTTTATAATGTCTGTCTGTCCGTCTGTCTGTCTGTCCGTCTGTCCGTCTGTCCGTCTGTATGAGCGTCTGATTCTCAGCTATTAAGAAAGCTAGAGACTCAACATTTTGCATGAAGATTCCTGAATATCCTAGGCAGTAAACGCTGAATACAATATGAACATATCCTCTAAATTACAATCCGATCGAACAAGTATTACAGAAGTTATTCAAGTCAACGTTTTCAGTAAAAATGTTAGGTACGGGCAGCAGCCTGAGCGCTGCTTTGAGCAGTAGACGTCGACGTCGACGTTGCGTCGTGTTGCTTTACTGTTTACGCGCGTGTATGTGTGTGTGTGTGTGAGCGAGTAGGCCATATGTATTAAAATAAGTTTGGAAGAATTCTCCGTCAGAAGTGTGTTTACATGTTTGGTACGGATGTTAAAGGGTATCTGTCTGTCCAGCGCGCCCGTCTGTAGCCTTGCGCAGTTGTTTTTGTTTCATTATATTTAAATTTATATAAATATAAATTTATATATATGTATTTTATGGTATATAAACGTAAACTGAAAATCCATGGCCTCTTACAGTCACCGCGTGACTGTAGCATTTCCGACTAGTTTTTGTTTTATTCGTCTGATTGAATTGCAGTTTCGAACTTTGGTTCATATGACTTTTCTCAATGTGTATTATGACTTCAAAACTAAGCTTAATAAGCGCAAATTTATGAGTGGCTGGGTCGCGCTCGGGCATTGGATGGTGAACTAATCATTTGAAAAAAAAAGTTAAGGCAAACTGATCAATATGAAAGCACTGCTTCAGAGCGACTTAAAAATATTAAGTTGGTCATATGATAAGGGATACTTCGTTGTCTTATAATAGAAAGAGGAATATTTATTGCGTTGCTCAAAAATACGTAACATTTATAAATGTAACAGTTTTATTGTGGCTTATTTACAGCCTTCATCAATAAAAGCATTTCTACCAAGTTTCTTGTAATAATATTATTATTTTTTTGTAGGAATTTATCGATATATGCACCGAAATGGTCAAAAAATTATGATGACTCCTAGGACTCTTAAGGAAGCACTTGCCGCAAAAGAATATTTTGATCAATTAATACAGGAAGCTCCTTTGAAGCAAGCAATTTTTCCGAGTATCTTTGATCTCTTTGCTTTGATAGATAAATATCAAGTTGATATTCCAGATGAAGTCCGTCAACAGGTTGAAGGACTCGAAAGTGCATGGCAAGATTATATGAGAAAATTAGGAGATGCCGATGAAATGCTAGATAATAATCGTGATGAATTTAAAAAAATACTACTTAACCAAGCTGAAAAATTTAAACTTATACTTAAAGAATTTCTAAATGATTTTTCTTAAAGCTTCCTACAGATGCTAAAATGTAAGTTCAATCTTTTACATTTTTTTTTCAATACTAACTTTACATTTTATAGAAACCCAAAAACCGCTTTAAAATTTCTTAAAATAATATTAGTCAAAGTGGAGGATTGTTTTAAATTTGAAGAAAGTCTGAAAAATGATTTATCAGTTTTTAACGTAAACCAACCCGATAATTTGGACTTAAAAAAATTAGATCATGAAGTTAAAGTTGTTCAAAATATTTGGTCGCTTATTTTAGACTGGCAAACTAGTTGGGAGGTTTGGCGTAATGGAAATTTTTGGAAAATTAATATTGATGAAATGGAAGATAAGGCAATAACCTTATATAAAGAGTTTAATACGTTAAGTAAGCTGTATTATGATCGTCATTGGCAAATGTTAGAGGTGACCACAAAAAGTATAGATAGCTTTCGGCGGACGCTTCCCTTGATTACTGCATTAAAAAATCCAAACATGCGTGAACGACATTGGAAAAGAGTTCGTGATGTAATGCAAGTGTAAGTTAAGGCCTATTATCTATTAAGTATTATCTTTTTCTTTACAAAAAACAAAACAAATCCAACAAAACTAAGTTTTTTTAATTAGTAAAACTAACTTTTGTTCGCCCAGCATAAAAAAGGTGAATCACGAAACTAGTGACTTTGAACTTCGGAAACTTTTAAAATGTCTTCATTATTTAAAAATGCATGCAATACAAACATATTCTTCAAATTACAAACCGACTGGAAAAATACTGCAGAAGTTATTAAAATTAAAGATTAGCGAGTAAGATTAGTTTGTGCAGAATCGCTGTATGAAATATGATTGTGGTTGCACGTTTGTAACGGAGTTTGAAAATTGGTCGAAGGGTATTTATTATAAGCGTGTAATCACACTGGATATGTTTTGGATGTAAGCTTAGGCGCTTTCGTTTGTAACTTTACGGGCTGTGAGATAATATCATGTATCTATAGATAAGAGATGAAACAATGGCGCCCGACAGTTCTTCCAAACTATTATATCTGCTCTTAGTCACATAGTAAGGAATACAGCGACAGGTCGCGATGTAGACGTCAACTGCTCAAAACAGCGCACAGGCTGCTGGTCGTACCAAACATTTGTACTGAAAATGTTGATTGTAATTTAGAGGATATAATCTATTAGATTCTGCTTTGTATATAACAAAATGAGTTTCTTTGCTTAATAATCGCAAATTACTGATTTGCGACTGCGTTGGGAGTGGCACCTAACATTTGAAATTAACTTTTCCTGCCCATGATACTTAGGAACATAACAGGCAAAAGAAGACATCTATGACCCCATCAAGTATATTATATTCTTTCGAGATTTCAAATTTGGTGATAATATAATATATTACTGTATTTTAATATATTTATTTGAGATTTTTTGCCACACCCCCACCCACCATCAAAAGTTGAAATAAATTGATTACAGCCGCACAATTAGCTCTACAGCAACAATTTTATAAATACGTTATTACTACCATCTTGCGGAAGTTCCGCTCAGTTAACTATGGAAGATATTAAAGAAATAGAAGTGTTATTTTATTATGTTAGATATGCGAGATCCAGCTTTAACTCTGGCGGCAAGCACTTTTTTTCAATCATCGTTGCAATTTTTTTGGTTGTTGCACAATGTCTGAGTGTATTTGATCCTTGACTGTCAAGCCAAATCCTACAATATGCAAGAAGGTTTATTGGAATCTAGCTTTATTTCAAGCATTTAAAATATTTTAAGTTTAATATTCGAAGTGCATTTATTTATTTATTTAACATCAAATAGAACTTAGAAATTAGAGTTAGTTTTTATTTTTAAATTAAAATTATACATAATTAAAACGAGTCGGAAAGGCTACAGTCGAGCGTGCACGACTGTGGTATACCCGCTACAACTATGCGAAAAAAAAACATGTCTCACAGTCTCAAATTTGTTTTCACTATGAAAGTTGCACGCGGTTCTTATTGGATATTGTCAATTTGCTTTCAGTGTCTTCCAGTTAGAACTTATCATAAGGCCAATAATGATGAATGTGTAAAACAGACGCCTATTAGCATTACTTCACATATTTATTAAGAAATTCAATACATCCAACCAGATTTGTCGTTTTTGTTGTATATTGATACAAAATATCACTTAAGATTTTAGCTTCGTTAACATCAATTTTAAAAGAAGATAAAAATAGAACAGAAAAAAACAAAATTAAAATTTTTGGCTCAACACCACCCTCGTGAGAACTTGAACCATGAACCCCCAAAAAAATTAGACTACGCATTCTGCATTTATAACCGCTCTGCCATTAGCTCATGTTTAATTAGATCGGCAAAGTTGCATTATGAGATCATTCAGCTTGTCGTACAGGACAAAAACAAATTATTATACAAATTTGTGTGTGTGTGTGTGTAAGACAATACCAACAACTCACTCCCCAAAAATTCTGTTTAATTAAATAAATGCGTTTAAAATACTAAACTCAATATTTTTTAAATGCTTAATGTATATAAAAAGCTAACACCCAAAAATATCATCCACATACATCGGGGTTGGGTAGGATTAGAACTCGTGCCCTTCTCTGCTCGACAGTCAGCGACTATATCCACGCAGCCACTGCAGCTATTCGGCAACCACAATAAAATTGCAATGATGATCAGTGCAATAATTTTGTTACATATAATTGAAAAAAAAAAGGCTTGCTGCCGGAGTTGAACCTGGATCTTGCATATCCAACACAACAAAACAGACAAAAACACGTGGTAACATGGCACTACTATTTCCTTAATATCTTACATATTTATAGTCCAATCTTACTGAAATTTTAACGTTTTTGTTCGAACCGAAAATGTATGTAACAGGCAGAAGGAGACATCTCCGACCCCATAAAGTATATATATTCTTACTCAGGATCACCAGCCGAGTCGATCTAGCTATGTCTGTCTGTCTGTCTGTCCGTCTGTCCGTCTGTCTGTCTGTCCGTCTGTCCGTCTGTATGAGCGTCTGATTCTCAGCTATTAAGAAAGCTAGAGACTCAAAATTTTGCATGAAGATTCCTGTATATCCTAGGCAGTAAACGTCGTTTTCAAATTTCGGGTACCACGCCCACCGCCCCGTAAATCAGTAATTTGTGATTATTAAGCAAAGTATTAAACTCATAACGTTCTGCGGTATACATAAAACTGAAAATAATATGATCATATCCTCCAAATTATAATCCGAACGGACCAATAACACAGAAGTTATTTAAGTCAACGTTTTCAGTACAAATGTTCGGTACGTGCAGCAGCCTGCGCGCTGCTTTGAGCAGTTGACATCGACGTCGACGTCGCGTCGTGTCGCTTTACTGTTTACACGCAGTACTGTGTTTGTGCGAGCGAGTAAGCCATATATATTAGAATAAGTTGGGAAGAATTCTCTGTCAGAAGTCATGAGTGTGTTTACATGTTTGGTATGGATGTTAAAGAGTAACTTACTGTCGAGCGCGCCCGTCTGTAGCCATGCGCATTTGTTATAACCTTCGACCATTGAAAATGGTCAAAAAAGAATATACTAACTTTGTGCAAAATGTATGTAACAGGCATAAGGAGGCGTGGCAGACCCCATAAAGTATATATATTCTTGCTCAGGATCACTAGCCGAGTCGATTGAGACATGTCCGTCTGTCTGTCCGTCTGTCCGTCCGTCCGTCTGTCCGTCTGTCCGTCTGTATGAGACAACAGATCTCAGCTATTAAAAAAGCTAGAGATACCAAATTTGGCATGAAGGTTCCTATAAACCATAGGCAGATCAAGTTTACATCAAAAGTTTGATGCCACGCCCACCGCCCCCGCAAATCGGTTATTTGCGATTATTAAGCAAAGTATTAAATCCATAACGTTCTGATTTAGTATGTATAAAGCTAAATGCAATATAAACATATTCTTCAAATTACAGTCCGATCGGACCAATAACACCGAAGTCATTCAAGTCAACGTTTTCAATACAAATGTTCGGTACGGGCAGCAGTTTGCGCGCTGCTTTGAGCAGTCGACGCCGACGTCAACGTTGCATCGTGTCAGCTATATGTAGTAGAAGTATTTATGCAGAATTCTCTGTTTGAAACTATGAGTGTGTTTACACGTTTGTAACGGATTTAGAAAATTGGGAGAAGGGTATCTTACTGTCGGGTGCCCGACTGTAGCCTTACCTTAGTAGCTCACGTGTATACCACGGAAGCCAGTTAGACTTTGCCGGATATGCACACGGAACAGAAACATCAAAAAATGCATTTAAACCAAAAACCAAGTTTTTGAAAAATTTTAGAAAACATTTTTAGGTTATGTCGAAAAGTGTACGTCCTGAAAATATTTTGAAAAATTTTTGAAAAAATTTTTAGGTTATGTCGAAAAGTATACGTCCTGAAAATATTTTGACTTCGGATTCGGATTAAGGAGGTCCAAAAACATATGAAAACATATATCACATGACCAGGTCATGACCACCCATTATTTTTTGGCGCTTTAAAGATTTTTCATGTTTTTTGAGGTTAAGTCGAAACTTAGACGTGCAGGATACATTTTGATTAAAAAATCGGATTTAGAACGTCAAAATACATGAGAAAACATATATCACATGACCAGATCATAATTCTATATCTTTTTAGGGAAATTTTAAAATTTTTCAGTTTTGTGAGGTTATGTCGAAATCCAGACGTGACGACGTAATTCCGACCCCGGATTCGGATCCAGCGACCCAAAATACATATAACTGCATATGACGCATGCCCAGATCATGATAAAAAAAATTTTTTGTGGGGCTGTGTAATCGATAGTCGCTAGGCATTAAGACATTTGTGTCAGTAAACACATTATTGATTTTTGGGATAACTTGATCTTGCTGGCAAAACAATGTCATTGTCTAATGAATGTATGTATTAAATGTTTATGTTCCTGAAATTATTGCGCCTTAAAGTGAACTAATCTTCCTGGTCATTAAATTCTAATATACTGTAAGGATGTTTTCTCAGGCTGGGGTACATATCAGTGAACTGCAACATGCATGCATACACAACACTCAAAAATGAATCAGATTCTTGCCACTCGATCATCACTTTGCACAGGCCGCACATAGCACACGCCTGAAGCCGCGCAAGCCTCTAATAGCAGGAGCCTCAAATAGCGGGAGACTCTAAAAGCAAGAGACGCAAAAGGCAGGAGCCGCAAAAGGCAGGAACGTTTTGGCAAAAAACACTAGTAAGGCAGGAACATTTTGGCAAAAAAGACAAGAGACGCATGCCCGTAGGCTCGGTAGGTAGAGACAGCAGCATAAGGGTCGGGGCATACAAATTTGTTCGAGAACGTTCTTTTAACGGCACTTTTATTTCACTTATTTTTTTGCGGGAGCACTTTGCTGCCGTCTTTGTTGGCTGCTCGCGATCAACTCCTCTTAGCCTAATTTCGCGACTTGCCTGCGAACATATCGCCGCTGCTGCGTAAATGTCGCCGCTGCTCGCCTGTCGCCGCTGCTTGCCTGTCGCCGCTGCTTGTCTGTCGCCGCTGCCTTCGGCAGATCTTGTCTGGCTGCTGCGGCTCTGCTTGCACTTCGCTGCCTGCACGGCGACGCCTGTTTTGCTCAGCGTCGCTGCTGGTCCAGCGTCGCTGCCCAAAAATTGGTCGCGAAGCCGTTGCCTTGTGCTGTCTGTGCACGAGCTCTGGGTACCGAGGCACCGTTACTTTGTGTGTACGCGAGCTCTGGGTACCGAGGCACCATTACTAGTGCGAGTGTTCGACGGTTGCCTGCCGAAATGCGCGAGCTCTGGGTACCGAGGCACCGTTACTTGTCTGTGCACAAGCTCTGGGTACCGAGGCACCGTTACTAGGCATGGGTGCCGAGTGACTGGGGTTTCTTATGTTACTTGCCCTGTTTCGCATGTTCTGTCTACGCCCTTACCTTTGCCTATGCTTCTGTTTCAAGTAACTAAGGTATGCCGGGCTTAAAGATATCTTGTCTTTTATTTTTAATATATA
>JAEIFM010000165.1:0-18440 GCA_018901885.1 Zaprionus kolodkinae | reverse complement strand
GTTTGCCTGAGTTATTTCGGCTCTCGCAGCCGCATAGTCTCACCTAGTTCTTTATGTTTTCGTTAATTATACCCTTCGACCATTGAAAATGGTCAAAAAAGGGTATACTAACTTTGTGCAAAATGTATGTAACAGGCATAAGGAGGCGTGGCAGACCCCATAAAGTATATATATTCTTGCTCAGGATCACTAGCCGAGTCGATTGAGACATGTCCGTCTGTCTGTCCGTCTGTCCGTCTGTTTGTTTGAGACAACAGATCTCAGCTATTAAAAAAGCTAGAGACACCAAATTTGGTACGAAGGTTCCTATATACTTGGGGCAGGTGAAGTTTATGTCAAATGTTAGATGCCACGCCCACCGCCCCCGCAAATCGGTTATTTACGATTATTAAGCAAAGTATTAAACCCATAACGTTCGGTATGTATAAAGCTTAATGCAATATAAACATACTCTCTAAATTACAATCCGATCGGACCAATAACACCGAAGTTATTCAAGTCAACGTTTTTAGTACAAATGTTCGGTACGGGCAGCAGCTTGCGCGCTGCTTGGAGCAGTTGACGTCGACGTCGACGTTGCGTCGTGTCGCTTTACTCTTAACGCGCGTCGCTGTGTGAGTGCGAGCGAGTAAGCTATATGTAATAGAAGAATTTGTGCAGAATTTTTGTTTGAAATGATGAGTATAATTACACGCTTGTAACGGATTTTAAAAATTGGGAGAAGGGTACCTTACTGTCGGGCGCCCGACTGTAGCCTTACCCACTTGTTTTATTTATGATTTTTATTACAAACTTCTCCCCGAGCGTCGGGTTAAAAGTGAGAAAAACCTAGTATCACCTTCCGTCAAGCCTGCCATCTCCTGTCCAACTTGACAGTGTCTCCGTAGCACACTACATGTGATCGGGATCTAGCTCATAATCAATAACTCCTCCCCCCTTAAAGATCTGCGTCCCACAGATCATGAGACTTTTGGTGACCCGCACGCAACTTGAGTTTCCAGGTTCGGAATACAGACTTTTACGACCAGGATACCTTTGGTCGATGTTAGCTTCCTCCATACGATGTATAGGGCCACTCCGACAATCAAGGCGACCAAGGCTTCCGCCAGAAAGGATATCCCGGAGAGCCTCCTCAGGTTCTCCATATTGAAGTCGTTCACATAATGGACCGAAGCGGAAGCCGTAACCGTAGTTTGAATCGCCGGCATGACCATGGGTTGGCTCGACGAGTAACTGGTTCTCCCATCTACACTGATCGTCTCGTTGCTGAACTGGACTTCCAGCGTCCCGTTGATGTTGGCCTTCGTCTTCGTCTTCTTCGTCTTCGACCAGCTCTATGCGAGCTTCGTTATTCCTTAGGAAGTTGCATCTCGTCTGGCCGCCCTTTAGCAATATAGGGATGCAGCTGGTTTCGTCCATCTTCCGACGGCTCTTCTCCGGGCAAACGGTATCATATGGAAAGGCATTCGTCCACCTTGCTATGTTTGATCATGATTTGCTTTCCCTCAAAGGTTGCCGGAAGAAGAAGAAGCAGGCGGTACTCCTTGGGGGCAACCTTGGGTATTGCCAGAATATACAACAGCACCGTTCCATCCGTCATTACTGGCGGGAAAATTTCAGTGCCTCGACCGCATTCTGGTATGGCAAGTTCCAGGCCTCAGTCAAAATTGCCTGCACCTCCTCGTGGTCCAGCAAACGAGAGTTGACGATTCCTGATTTCGCCAACTGACACGTCTGGATGAGCTCGCAATCCACTTCCAAGCGGACTCGATCCAGTCCAGTGAACGACGTCCGTGCGGCGTACCCGTTAGTCTTCGCAGGCCCTCCTGTAACTAGTCTATGTAGTGCGTGACTAGTGCTCTAATCCTGGGATCTGTTAATAGCGCCGAGTTGAACCTCCTGAATCAGTGATCCGAGCCTACTTAAGTCAATTACGCGTGCTAGCTTGAATTGGCAGTCGACACGCCAGGCTGTGCCCTCCTGTAATGGCACAAGTGGAGCCTCATATTTAAAGATCTCCGCGGCTCCCACCGCGTGGGCGAAAACGATGCTTGCGACATTGATTAGAGAAGATAAACTTATGAGTAACATTGCTTCAATGGTTACTACTTATATTAACTTAAAACAAGTGGGTAAGGCTACAGTCGGCAGTAAGATACCCTTCTCCCAATTTTTAAAATCCGTTACAAACGTATAACCACACTCATAATTTTAAACAGAAATTCTGCACAAATACTTCTACTACATATAGCTTACTCGCTCGCACTCACACAGCGACGCGCGTAAACAGTAAAGCGACACGACGCAACGTCGACGTCGGCGTCGACTGCTCTAAGCAGCGCGCAAGCTGCTGCCCGTACCGAACATTTGTACTGAAAACGTTGACTTGAATAACTTCTGTGTTATTGGTCCGATCGGATTGTAATTTGGAGAATATGTTTATATTGCATTTAGCTTTATGCATACCAAAGCAGAACGTTATGCGTTTAATACTTTGCTTAATAATCGCAAATAACCGATTTGCGGGGGCGGTGGGCGTGGCATCTAACATTTGATATAAACTTCATGCCAAATTTGGTATCTCAAGCTTTTTTAATAGCTGAGATCTGTTGTCTCATACAGACGGACAGACGGACAGACGGACGGACGGACAGACGGACAGACAGACGGACATGTCTCAATCGACTCGGCTAGTGATCCTGAGCAAGAATATATGTACCTTATGGGGTCTGCCACGCCTCCTTATGCCTGTTACATACATTTTGCACAAAGTTAGTATACCCTTTTTTGACCATTTTCAATGGTCGAAGGGTATAATTATAACAATAAATCTAATTATTATAATTACTGAGGCAATACAAATTATAGAAAGAATTATTTATACTATTATTAATAGACCTTATGATTGGAAGTCAAATATACTTTTATACTATATAAATAATTAAAAATTAACCTCCTCATCAGTAAATTGTGATATACAAAAATACTCAAACTACATCAATGAAATGTCAATATCAAGCAGCTGCTTCAAATCCAAAGTGATGTGTTTTTGAAAAGTGGTTATTTAAATGACGTAATAAATAAGTTAATAAAAAAGTTGTTCCAATTAAAACATGAATTCCATGAAATCCTGTTGCTATGAAAAATGTAGAACCTTATACTGAATCAGCAATTGTGAAAGGTGCTTCAATATATTCATAAGCTTGAAGAATTGAAAAATAAACTCCTAATAATACTGTAAAAAATAATCCTTGAGATGTTTGTGAATGATTTCCTTCCATTAAACTATGGTGAGCTCATGTTACAGTTACTCCAAAAGCTAATAAGATAGTTGTATTTAATAAAGGAATTTGAAATGGATTAAATGAAATAATTCCAGCGGGAGGTCAAGAAGCTCCTAATTCAATTGCAGGAGATAAACTTCTGTGGAAAAATGCTCAAAAAATCTTACAAAAAATAAAATTTCAGATAAAATAAATAAAATTATACCTCATCGTAAACCAATATTTACGGCATATGTATGTAATCCTTGATAAGTTCCTTCTCGAGAAACATCTCGTAATCATTGATAAACTATTAAAATTGTAATAATATTTCCTAAAAAAAATAAAGAAGTATCATACTGATGAAATCATTTAATTATACCTGAAACTGTTGTTATAGCTCCAATTGCCCCTGTTAAAGGTATGTAGACATTTTATTTAAATTTGTTTAAATAAATAAATTTAAATTAATTAATTAACTTCTCTAGAATAAAGTGTTCTTAAAACAGCAAATACATAAGATTGAATTATAGCTACAGCTGATTCAAGAAATAATAAAGCAAGAAAGTTACTAAAAAATTTAATTATTAAATAAAAAATAAAATTAAAACAATATATTCTAAACTTAATAGTATTGATAATAAATGTTTTCGATTAGAAACAAAACAAAATAACCCTAAAATAAATATGTTTGGTTTTGCTTGTCCCAAAGTTTGCAGGGTTGTTTAATCGTGCTTGTACCACTGTGCATGCTTACTCTATAACGGGAAACGAGCGGGAGAGCTTTCGAGTAGATGTAATAGAAGATAGGAAAAGATTTGACACTCTAAGTTTTGCAAGAACACCGATCGGACGTCAATTTGTCGCGGGCAGTCTGTTTGCTGTACATACACACATACATACATTTGTATAGAGTTTAATATTGAAAGAATAAAGTGAAGTATATAAATCAATTAAATTTGCGTCGGAACCTCTCTTACAATGACCTCAAACTAATATAGAGGACACAACTTTACATGGTGGCCCATGGGGGGAACCTTAAGAAGCAAATTTAATTTTGAATTCACTTTATTCTGCAACTCTGCACGTATGTATGTACATAAGCTACGCAAACTCCGTTAGACTGCCGCACAAGTTCGACTCGTCGGTTCAACAGTTAAACATAACGGTGCAGCACATAGGCAGTGCAAAGAAGGGAGAGACATAGACGCAAAACTGCATCACCGAATTCGCCGAATTCGTCCGCTCTCTTTGTCTTCTTTGCGGCTCATTCTTTGGTGTGCGAAACTGAAAAGTTTGAAGGTCACTGGACAGCATGGCTTCGACGTTGGAAACGATGGTGAATTTGCAGTCTGACCGCTACGGCGTCCTCAAGCTGATACTGCAGAATTATAAAAAGGATTCGCAAGCCAGGAAAACACGGGTTTATTTCAAGAAACGTCTGAATCAGGTGGAGGAATTGAGAAGCGCATTTTTTGACACGCATGCGAAGATTATCAATTTGGATGATTACGAGGGATCTGCCTATTACGTGAAGAATATGCTATCCGACTTCGACGAACGCTACATGGACACTTATTGTATCCTCGCCGAGGATTATGAAAGGCTGGCTCCAGATGTCCCTAAAGAAGTCGCTGGCGCTGCAGACCCAGAACGCCGTATTACTATGTGCGTCGACTGGCCTGGATACTTTGACGCATTCACTACCCTTATACACAACAATAACAATCTGAGCAACGTGCAAAGGCTGCATTTTCTCAAGGAGTCCCTGCCGCTGAATCGGGACAATGATATTCGCCAAATGCAGTGTACGGATGCTAACTACAAAGTAGCCTGGGGAATAATGGTTAAGAGATATAACAATACAAGGTTAATTTTTTCGCATCATATGAATACAATATATGCTCTTCCTAGACTGCAGAAGGATTCGTCCGAGTCGATACGCTCAATGCTAAGCACTATTAACGTTTGCTTGGCTGCGTTCCGCCGCGTCCAAGCCTTGGATGGGGAACGTCACCACTGGCTAACGCATTACATAGCTTCACGGCTTCCCAAGGAAACTCATAACGCTTGGGAGCATCATCAAGGAAGCAACTCTACTGTACCTTCATATAAGGAGCTGGAATCATTTTTAAACGATTGTCTGGTCATAATGGATGCGATAGAGAACCGTAACTCGTCGTTCGACTCCATCAATGGCCAAGGCTTACCAGACTCGACCAAGCGTGTTCGAGTACATAACGCCCAGGATCAACAGAGGCGCCCGAGCTGTCTATGCCATCACTGTGGAGGAGAGCACATTTTGCGGCGCTGTTCAGCTTTTCTGGCTTTGGATGGTTACAAACGAAAGGATATAGTCTCGAAGGCAAAGCTATGCAGCAATTGCTTAAGCCGATCTCATACTTTATCTCGCTGCAACAGTAACAAAGGATGTCAAGTTTGTGGTCAACGTCATCACACCTTACTTCACTTCCCATCCTCCTCTCAGGCTCAATCGCCAAATCATCCTAGTTCATCAGCTCAGCCCGGAAATGCGACTCTGCAGCCAAATCATCCGGAGCAAAATTCAGGCGTGACATACAGCAGTTACTCAGCCATATCTTCTGGAGCTCAAAGGAGGAACATTCTCCTCGCTACCGCTCGGATCACAGTACGAAACCCGATCAACGGACTTCACGCAGTCAGTCAATGCACTTATCGATCAAAGATCAGAAGCAACAATTGTTTCTGAGCATGTGGTGCAGTCGCTTCACTTGAAGAGACCCAGTGCTCGTGCATCAATCGTTGGTGTAGGTCAAGGGAATGGTCATCGTTGCAGATATATGGTTGATTTTGAAGCTTTAAGTATTATTAATCCTAACTTCGTCCTAGATATATCGGCATATGTCCTCAACTCCGTGACTTCCCATTTGCCTGCCATCAGCTTCTCGCCTCAGCATTGGAGTCATATCAATGGAATCTCGTTGGCAGATTCGCATTTTAATCGGTCAAAACGGATTGACCTCATCTTGGGAGCTGACTTGTTGGCGCAAATCTTATTACCAGAGACGAGAATCGGTTCTCCACACGAGCCAATAGCTCAAAACACCAAATTTGGATGGATTTTGTCAGGACAAGCACAGGCAGAAGGAGCCGGTACGCGCATACGGTGTCACCAAGCGTCTTTGGACACTGAATCATTGCTCAAACGATTTTGTGACGTCGAAGCAGTTCCCGAGCGCACCACTATAACCGAGGAAGATCGCTGGTGTGAAGCTTTCTTTCAAAAGACCCATATACGTCGGGCGGACGGCCGTTATGTGGTACGGCTGCCATTTAAAACTTATTTGGATCCAGATATGGTTTTAGGAAGATCGCACCAGATGGCTCTGAACCGATTCCTGCATCTGGAAAGACGTCTTTCTAATGCTCCGGAACGATGGCGGCAATATAAGGAGGAAATAGAAGAGTATTTTACGCTTCAGCAAATCGCACCTGCAGTGGGCAGTGAAAATGGTTCTATGCTGCGTGGGAATTCCACTCCAAGCAAAATTGCTTCTTGCGTATTGCCACACCATGCTGTCTTTAAGGAGGAGCTGCATACAACCAAACAGCGGATTGTTTTCGATGCCTCAGCGAAGACTAGTAATGGGAGATCGCTGAATGACATTTTATGGACTCTGCAAAATGATATGTCCTCAGTCATCATGAATTGGCGGAAATACCGCTACGTTTTCGCGGCGGATATACAAAAGATGTATCGTTGCATAGATGTCCATTCAGATGACGCGCAATATCAGCGGATTTTATGGCGGGCGGCGGATGGAAGCATCAACACTTATGCATTGTCAACGCTCACATTTGGGACAGCTTCCGCACCGTTCACAGCTATCAGGGTTATCCGCCAGTTGGCAGAGGATGAACGGCAGCACTATCCAAAGGCAGAGGAGGTCCTTAAGACTGAAATATATGTGGATGATATACTTTCTGGAGGACATAGTATCGAAGATGCAAAAGAGAAAAGGAAACAAGTCACTGAAATAATAAAATCCGCGCGCATGGAATTACGCAAGTGGTCTAGCAACGATCTTAGGCTATTGTGTTCGATTCCATTACAACATCGCTGTTCTCAAACCGTTCTTTACTGGGATGATGGAGATCCAGTTAAGACTCTGGGCATGTATTGGCTGCCGAAAAAGGACAGTTTTAGATACAAGGTCAACTTTGACCTACCAAAAGGTTCTTCTAAGAGGATCATATTGTCCTGCATTGCCAAATTGTCTGACCCATTGGGTCTTATTGCCCCTGTTATCATCGCTGGAAAGCTGATTCTGAAGGAGGTGACTTCAGCCAAGGTAACGATTGCAGGCGGCGCCCAAGTATCATTAGATTGGGACGACGATGTCCCAGAAACGCTCGCCGAGCGTTGGCGTACTTTCCGACATGGTTTGCGGAGGATTGGTGAAATCAGCATCGAGCGGTGGATTCGGTACGCACCGGACTCTGTCTCATCGATGCAGCTACATGCCTTTTGCGACGGATCCTCCTCATCCTACGCAGCTTCAGTATACCTGAGGGTGGAGCATACAGACGGCTCATGCTACTCATCCCTGCTCATGGCCAAGTCAAGGGTTACACCATCGAAGCCACTGACGATTCCCCGAACGGAATTAAGCGGAGCGGTGCTTGCTATTAAACTTGTGAAGTGGATCACAGCCTCGAATCGCTTGAGCTCTCTTCCTGTGGAAGTTTTCTATTGGACAGACGCTACCATTGTTCTTCATTGGCTGAACGGCGACGTGAACCGATGGAAGACGTTTGTCGCTAATCGGGTAGCCTTCATCTCCGATCACTCCACCTCAACGCAGTGGAACCATGTTGGCACTACGGAGAATCCAGCGGATTGCGCAACGAGAGGGCTTTCTCCGGAGGAGCTGAAAGACTTCCAGCTATGGTGGAAAGGACCATCTTGGTTAATACGCGATCGGGCTTGCTGGCCACAAATAGATGTCGGCCCAGTCTCTCTGGAGGATCCCGCCTTGGAAAGAAAATCGGACAAGGTTCATGCTCACCATGCGGCTCCCGTTCCCGATTTTATTGAACGATTTTCAACATACACCCAGACCGTACGCGTCATTGCTTACGTTTTACGTTTCATGAATAACGCATGCGTTACTAAGCCAAGGATGTCGGGACCATTATCTATTCAAGAGCTTGACTGCGCGTTAAAAGCGGTGGTGCGAATCGTTCAGAGGCAGTCGTTTTCAGAAGACATAGTAGCAGTAAGACGTTCGAAACCGCTGTCATCCCGGAGCAGGCTTGTAAGCTTAGCGCCATTCTTATCGGAGGACATTCTAAGAGTAAGAGGGCGATTACGGCACTCTAGCTTGTCTCACGAGCGTCGACACCCGATCATCTTACCCAGTAATCATCACTTCACGGATTTGGTTATTAGGCATTCACATAACCAAACACTGCATGGAGGTGCCCAACTAACTTTGGCACACGCACGGCAACACTTTTGGATAGTCACAGGAAGACAGGCTGTGCGTCGGGTGCTGAGGAAATGCGTTCGTTGCTTTCGAGTGAAACCAACCGGTATGACGCAACTCATGGGAGACTTACCGCTGCACCGAGTCAACCCACCAAATCGACCATTTATCGCCACTGGAGTGGACTACACCGGGGCCATAGAACTCAAGGCTGCACGTCTTCGGGGAACAAGCTTTTACAAAGGCTACATCGCGATTTTTATCTGTCTAGCTACGAAGGCGGTGCACTTGGAGGCAGTCACTGATCTTACCACAGAACACTTCTTGCTAGCCCTAGACCGCTTCAGTGGACGGCGTGGCACAGTGCAACACCTTTACAGCGACAATGAAACTAATTTCGTCGGAGCAGACAACGTGCTTAAGACCCTATACAAGGACTTCGATCAATTGATCGCTCCAATACTGGCGTCGCAGAGGACAACGTGGCATTTTAATCCCCCTCATTCGCCGAATTTTGGAGGGCTATGGGAAGCCAAAGTGAAATCCGTAAAGCACCATTTGAAGCGCGTTGTTGCTGATCGTCGACTAACATACGAAGAGTTATCTACAGTCCTTATCAGTATTGAGTCCTGTCTCAATTCCCGACCGCTTTGTCCGCTCACAGCTGATGTTGACGACTTAGAAGCATTGACTCCAGCACACTTCTTAATCGGAGATTCGATGTTCGCACCGCCAGAGTACCGTCCTCAAGCCCAGTCATTTAAGGAACAATTTCTGCTTCATCAGACAATGCTGCGACATTATTGGAAGGCTTGGAGTCGCGACTGGCTTGCTCATCTACAGCAACGCCCAAAATGGAACAAGGAAAGCGATAACATCAAGCTGAATGAGCTCGTACTCGTTAAGGACGATCGTTACCCGCCGTCACAATGGCTTCTTGGTCGAGTTATCGACTTGCATCCAGGACAGGATTCGTTAGTCCGCGTTGTAACGCTTAGAACTAAAACAGGCCAGTTGAAGCGATCAGTTTCGAAACTCTGTAAACTTCCCATTCAAGACTAGACCTTTATGACAAATCACAGACCCTTTGATCGGAACAACAGAGGACATTCTCATGCTAGTTCTAGCATTGGCGGGCGGCATGTTTGGTTTTGCTTGTCCCAAAGTGTGCAGGGTTGTTTAATCGTGATTGTACCACTGTGCATGCTTACTCTATAACGGGAAACGAGCGGGAGAGCTTTCGAGCAGATGTAATAGAAGATAAGAAAAGACTTGACACTCTAAGTTTTGCAAGAACACCGATCGGACGTCAATTTGTCGCGGGCAGTCTGTTTGCTGTACATACACACATACATACATTTGTATAGAGTTTAATATCGAAGGAATAAAGTGAAGTATATAAATCAATTATATTTGCGTCGGAACCTCTCTTACAATGACCTCAAACTAATATAGAGGACACAACTTTACAAAATAAAATTATAGGAAATCTTCAATATAAAATTATAATCATAATCATAATCAATAATCATAATCAATTAATAGTTTAATAAAAACATTGGTCTTGTAAATAAAAAATAAGATTAATTCTTTTAAATCTTCAAGAGAAAAGAATTTCTTTTTCATTAATCCCCAAAATTAATATTTTATATAAACTACCTCTTGATATTATCCAATTAATTTTATATTCATTAATTTTTATATCTTCAATTATTTTTATTCCCTTCGACCATTGAAAATTGTCAAAAAAGGGTATACTTACTTTGTGCAAAATGTATGTAACAGGCATAAGGAGGCGTGGCAGACCCCATAAGGTACATATATTCTTGCTCAGGATCACTAGCCGAGTCGATTGAGACATGTCCGTCTGTCTGTCCGTCTGTCCGTCTGTATGAGACAACAGATCTCAGCTATTAAAAAAGCTAGAGATACCAAATTTGGCATGAAGGTTCCTATAAATCATAGGCAGATAAATTTTATGTCAAATGTTTGATGCCACTCCCACCGCCCCCGCAAATCGGTTATTTTCGATTATTAAGCAAAGTATTAAACCCATAACGTTCTGCTTCGGTATGTATAAAGCTAAATGCAATATAAACATATTCTCTAAATAACAATCCGATCGGACTACTAACACTGAAGTTATTCAAGTCAACGTTTTCAGTACAAATGTTCCGTACGGGCAGCAGCCGACCTGCTGCTTTGCGTAGTTGACGCCGACGTCGACGTTGCGTCGTGTCGTTTTACTCTTTACGCGCGTCGCTGTGTGAGTGCGAGCGAGTGAGCTATATGTACTAGAAGTATTTGTGCAGAATTCTCTGTTTGAAATTATGAAAGTGGTTACACGTTTGTAACGGATTTGGAAAATTGGGAGAAGGGTATCTTACTGTCGGGCGCCCGTCTGTAGCCTTACCCACTTGTTTTTTTTAGGGGGTATATTAGTTTTATTTATTTATGTTACATCTTTAGCTTCTAATGAAATATTTAATTTATCAATTAAATTAACACTATTTTCTTTTATTTTATTTTCTATTTTAATAATTATTTCATTAATTCCACAGCCCCACAAAATTTTTTTTTGTCATGATCTGGGCATGCGGCATATGCAGAAATATGTATTTTGGGTCGCTGAATCCGAATCCGGGGTCGGAATTACGTCATCACGTCTGGATTTCGACATAACCTCACAAAACTGAAAAATTTTAAAATTTTCCCAAAAAGATATAGAATCATGATCTGGTCATGCGATATATGTTTTCTCATGTATTTTGACTTTCTAAATCCGATTCTTCAATCGAAATCTCTCCTGCACGTCTAAGTTTCGACTTAACCTCAAAAAATATGAAAAATCTTTAAAGCACCAAAAAATAATGGGGGGTCATGACCTGGTCATGTGATATATGTTTCTATATGTTTTTGGACCTTCTTCATCAGAATCCGAAGTCAAAATATTTCCAGAACGTATACTTTTTGACATAACCTCAAAAATTTTTCAAAAATTTTTCAAAAACTGGGTTTTTGGTTTGAAAACTAAGCTTTTTAATGTTATTAATGTAGATTTTGAAAATAAAAAATGTTTCCATTCTAAAATACCATAAATAAATACTGTTTCAACGGCTTTTGCAATACGCCTTTTTAAGGTGTAATTTTTTTCTCCTGTAATTTTTTTTCTAATGCATTTATATTTTAGGTTAGTCCTTGAATGATCATTAAACATATTTTAGCTGAATCCAAAACAAAAAAAAACCCAGTTTTTGAAACATTTTTGAAAAATTTTTAGGTTAAGTCAAAAAGTATACGTTCTGGAAATATTTTGACTTCGGATTCGGATTAAGGAGGTCCAAAAACATATGAAAACATATATCACATGACCAGGTCATGACCCCCCATTATTTTTTGGCGCTTTAAAGATTTTTCATATTTTTTGAGGTTAAGTCGAAACTTAGACGTGCAGGAGAGATTTCGATTGAAGAATCGGATTTAGAAAGTCAAAATACATGAGAAAACATATATCGCATGACCAGATCATGATTCTGTATCTTTTTGGGAAAATTTTAAAAATTTTTCAGTTTTGTGAGGTTATGTCGAAATCCAGACGCGATGAAGTAATTCCGACCCCGGATTCAGATTCAGCGACCCAAAATACATATAACTGCATATGCCGCATGCCCAGATCATGACAAAAAAAAATTTTGTGGGGCTGTGTTATTGATAAAAATTCGGGGCCGGAATGTCGGAGCAGCATATTATTATAAATATTATTAATAATATTAATTATTATATACATATTATTTTAGTTAAATTGTTATTATTATAATGTTACAAAGCACATTGAATTGATAGAGTTAAGCTAGTTTAAGAATTGGTGAATTGTTTAGTGTAAGTTTCTCTTAAATTTGTATGGTAAGCCGATCGGCAATTGCCGACGGCAAATTTGAGAGTGCGTGGCCAAGCTGTGGTCACCGCTCGAGTCAGTATTGAATATTCTGTGAAGCCAGCAGCAATTAAAGTTGTACATTGTGAACCGAACTACCGCTTCTTACACTTTTGTTTTTTTAACAATTTATTTTAGTTCGCTAAAAACGCTTAGCAAATATTTCAGAGGTTTTCAAAAATGTTGACCCAAAATCGAATTACATAACTCACATATTACAGATTCAGCGTCAGATTTACCATCGCGTTGGCTCATTATTACCATATCCTGATACCCAAATCGCGGAGTCCGTCCAGTCCCACAGGAACGGACCCACCAGGGCAGGTATGTTGTATTTTATCGCTGGTCCAATCTTCTGTCCAGAAGCTTGCTGCACACACAACAAGACGTAGACAATTAGACATTATCAGCTAGACATAGGCAGAGGCATAGGCAAGATCAAGCAGGGTACGAGATGCAAGCAAACGCCCGTCGTTCGGCGCCGATGCCTAGCAAACACACAAGCAACGGCGCTTCTTTACGCAGCGCATGGGTAACAACATCCTGTTACGACAAATTTAGAGCAGAAGCAGCGAGAAGGGAGCAGAGCCATGGAACCAGCGCGACACGAGCAGAGCTACGCAAAGCAGCGAGACACGAGCAAAGCCAGGCAAGTTACAAGTCGCGGCCACGATCGACCGAACATAGACCATCAGTGGACCACAGGTAGCGACCGCTGGCAGCGCCGTACAAGCAGAGGCCTACTGGAAGCGCTGCGAGCTGCGAAACTAGGGCACAGCCCAGAACTTTGAGGCCAGCAGAACGAGCAAGACATGGCAGCCCTTAAAAAAAAAAATTAAAATAAATTGAAAAGGAAAATACCAAGATCCTGCAGGATAATGTTTTTCGACCTCCTGGGCGTGTGCTTCCCGTCTTGGTCACACCCGGGCGTCCGTTTCCCGCAAAATTTGGGCATTTCGGCGTCACTGTTCCAGGCTTCCCTCACCGATAGCAGAACAGCTTCCTGGTGTTCGACTCGCAGTCGCGGAATGAGTGTGCAGTCTCGCCGCAATTCCAGCACACCATCTTATTTGGGGCTTTCAATGTGCGCAGCTCTTCCACAGTCTGGACTGGTGTCTCTTCTTCGTCTGGTGGCTGCGGAAACGGTCCAGCAGCGCCTGACGCAGTTGCATCCAGCTGGTCGCGGTCGAGTGGCGTACATGTACCCAGTACCACTCCCTCGCTCTCCCGGAGCGCATGGAACGTGCGCAGGATCTCCGACCACGGACATCGGAAATGCCTCTGAAGGAACTCGAGCCTGAATATGAAATTCTTTACGGAGTTGTAGCGGTCCTCAGCGTCAAAGGACACGCCCCACCGCTCGACTCTGGTGTTCGGGGTCGGGCTCACGATGTTGACATAATCCGTTTCCGCATGGTCATCCATCGGCCCGGTATACGGTAATCTACGGCGTCTATCCGCATCCCTTGGCCACGGTTCCGGAATGCTGATTCTTCTTTCCGGCACTTCTGAACGGAAGCGCGGTGGCGGCATCGGCGCGCGAAGATCTGTGCATGCGCTGCCTTTTGGGATTGCTCCGCGGAAGATTTGAGCGTCTTCCGTGGGCCTACTGCGCGTCTATTTGCCGTCTTTGCTCGTTCGACACTCCGACTGATCCAGATGCGGCGTTCTGCGGCCTAATTACATCATTGAGTAGCTTCATCATAGCCAGTTGGCTCTGACGCATCTCATCCTTCAGTGATTGCGCTACTTTGGTCTCGTAAAACTTATGGTATGTATTCGCCGCTTGTGCAACCGCTACGTTTACCGCCGACCTAACCACGCTGTCCAAATTTCTGAGTGCGTCCGTCTGGCTGCTGGTCAACACCGTCTTTGCCGTCGACTGGATCGTCATCCATTTGGCTTCGGATTTCGATGATCCTGCTGGGCGTCCATTGGAGTCCCTTATTTCCCATCGACATCTGCGGACCGACTGCATCCTCTCCATCGGTGGACCATGTTAAGTCCCACGCCTCTTGCACTGACCCCACCGACCAAAAGTGGTGTCCACCAACATCTTTTTCCTCGTTTTTACTCATTTCTATTTTTTATTTTATTTCGTTGCAGGGTAACGTACATTCAAAATTTACCTTTACTTTACTTTTACTTTAATTTGTAATACTTGTGTGTGTGTGTGTGCGGAAGCAAAAATGTGTATGTGTGTTATTTAATTTGTTATTTCACTGTTTATATCTAAGAATCAATATAATTTAATAATATAAATAATCCTGAATAAATGTTAACACTAAAATTATAATTAGAATTAGTAATTAAATAAATGCAAAAAATATATTTGTGTATAAGGTAATATTTTCTTTTTCGACAGATCAAAATTAGGGAGATAGAACGACTTGTCGCCGGTGGACTATATAACGACTTTTGCGCCATTGGTAGAACATGACTCGCGGCCTGCCTGGCAACATCCAAATACCTCTACTTACTGATGTTTCTCAGTCCCCAACTCCCTGCGCAAACGTAAATTCAAATTTAACGTGCCGCAGTTTGTTGTAGACTAGGTCACATTAGCCAAGCTGTAGTGAGGTGTCTACATACCGCTGTCAGTCGATTTTTACCCAAGATTTCGGCACAGAATGAACTGGCCTACATCTTTGCTCCTTTTTTTAAATTGGGCGTCATTATGTTACGGACTGCTTTTTGTCGATAGGGCCGCGCCAGCTAGCTCAGCAGCACTAGTGGAGGGGTTTTTCCTCCAGCCCTGCAAT
Organism: Zaprionus kolodkinae; assembly: GCA_018901885.1. Taxonomy (NCBI): domain Eukaryota; kingdom Metazoa; phylum Arthropoda; class Insecta; order Diptera; family Drosophilidae; genus Zaprionus; species Zaprionus kolodkinae. Next base: position 3,010 of record JAEIFM010000165.1, on the reverse strand, counting down.
CCGCACCAAAATATCGACTAACATCGGTATTTAAAACACATAAAACACATTAGTAACAAAAAAAGGTAAACAAACCAAACAGTAAACACATATATTGCACATATTTTTACATTTGTTTAGTTTATTTACAACACACAACAACGACCATTGGTGACTGCCAAGTCACCGCTCACCCACCCAACCATGTGATGGTCCTGCTCAGAAGTTTCGGAGCTTTATCCAAATCGCGGAGTCCGGAGTCCTTCTAAAGCCGTCCCATCTCCCCCAAAAAGGTAATTTAGCACATCATTATAAATTTAAATATTTATTTAACACTAATAAACCTCACTTTCATGACTAACCCCGTTGGAAACTGAACGCTAACACTGAAAACTTATGTTCTACAAATTCTTGATTATAACTAAAGGGACATTTTCATTTTATTTAAGGTGGCCACCACTTCGCCACATTGGGACTGCCAGCGGCAGATGGTGTTGCTGGCTAGCGCAGGCGAAGATTTAGGCCAGTTGTTGGTGCTGCAGTTGTCGGCTGTCTGCTAGCGCTGCTGAAGTTGCAGCAAATTCAGGTGCTAAACTGGCGAGACGTTAACGCGCCGTTATAGCAGCAGTTTGGCGGCAGATTATCGGTATTGATTACGACGGCACGGCTGACACGTTTCCTGAACAGCTGGATTTTGCCCTTTCCCCTATGCGAGACATAACTAGGAATACCAATATTATGGTATATGGCTTAGAAAAACTTCACCTCGAAGCCGCTCGAGGTGGTAGCGTCCCTAGCAGTCATCTTATGGTTGCATCGACGAACGATGTCCACGTAGATTATCGGCTGCCGATCTACTCGCCACTTATAACTTCGTTATGGCCGTCGCTTCGAACTGGGGAGGGAGGAGTTACCACCCCACTCCCTAAACCCCATGCCTCCAACAAATTGTCGGACACCAAACCGGGAAGAAGGTAACTGGAGCACCGCATCCGGCCGAATGCTGACATAGCATACAAAGTCCCACAACAACATTGTCGGGCAAGTGACCCGGCTGCCCAAATGCTATATATGTATGTCGTAGAATGGGTCAATATTGCCCATTGTACATGCAAGTACAGTTGTAAGAGTGTCCATAAAAATTTTGCAATGCACAGCAATTGAGCGAAAGAGACACACTCAGTTGCTGAATAAGGTCTGTTCGTAAGGCGCTGACTAAATAGGAAGAGCGGGATGGCGATATCTGTGAGATATGTATGAAGATTTTCTATCAATAAACTTTACTCTGGTTTTGAAGATCAAACGATCCATCGTGTTCATCTTTTCCCGTTGCCAATAAATTCCATTTGTGCCTAAATATATACATAGTGACAACTGGAAACACTTCTCGGTTTCTCCAAGCGCAACGAAAACGTCCCCTAGTTGGCTGTAGGATTTCCGCCCGAACTAATTGCGGAGGTATTGCTAGAAAACTACATCAACAGCGTGGTTGAAGCCGCAGGACAATATGGAAGTCCTCCGGTTCCTTTCCCAATCAGAGGAACCGTTGATGACCGAATCTTTAACGTTTTTAGTTACATGATCAAACCGGCAGTCAAAGCCGCGACGTCCAATTCCGACGCTCTGAAATATCAGAGCGTACAGACGATTGCTTTCCAGTCCTCTCCAGGACGTTAACATCATCATCTTCCCGCTGTTTGTGGAAATGCGGGAACGACTACTGTCAGTTATGGCTCTTTATCTGAAGCTCGGACTGCATCCCCATCTGGCTGAAATCTGGTATAACAGCCAAGTTCGAAGTATTTACAAGGACACCCAAAATGGTTTCTCGGTAGTCTTTGACTTCCAGGGCCGTTCTGGCGACGCAAGCACTTTCTTCGGCAATACCATCATTAATCAAGCCGCGAGTCTTGCCATTTACGACCCGGACCGAATTACGTATGGGCTTTATGCCGGCGATAACCATCTGCTGTTTGGTCACAACATCTCGTATGATTCAGCAGGCGAATTCGCGGACCTGTTCAACTTCGAGGCAAAAACCCTCGCCCACCTGAAATATCCTTACTTCTGCGGAAAGTTCTTTCTGCAGAACGGTCCCTTTTTGCACGTGGTGCCGGACCCAGTGCGCACTGTCACGAAATTGGGTTGTCGCGACGTCCGAAATGCCTCTCATGTGGAAGAGTACAGGAGGTCTATGATCGACGTAGTAGCCCCTTTAAACAATTCACTCATCGAATGAGACCTTAATGCGGCAATCACCGAAAGGTACGAAACATCAATCACGAACCACAACATCCTAGTAGATTTCTATCTGCTTCATGGGACGACTTTTCTCAACTCTATTCGTCTCAAGCTCATTTTGTGTTAAATCACGACCCTTCTACTCCCAGCCTTGATATTTGAAATCACGCCCGAACAAATGTTCGTGTCCTTCACCGTGCGCAAGCAGGTGAGTAGCGCCGCCTTCCTGACCGACCATACTACTCTCGTCGACAACATACGTGTGCACGTGGACGTTTCCGGTCGTCTGGCGATACTCTCTGCTGGCGCACAAAACTCCTTCACCTTTTCCGACTATTGTCGTTACCTTCCTAACGGCTTCTCTTACTGCAAAGTGAACGACGTAGTCGAACTTCTTAACTAAATTCTCTGTACTCTAGCTATTTCTTTCTGTTTTAATTACCCCTGGGTTTGTTTTCAGTTCTTCCCAACTTTGTTTCGAACTGTATCGCTTCTAATTTATTCATTTATTTATTTAACGTCAACTAAAAGCAGTCGACTCAAAGACTAAAATATAACAAAATTACAAATGTACATTTAAATTAAAAATATAAGTATAATTTAAGTTGAAGGTAAGTAGATTATTTAAAAATATTTTTTTTGTTTTACAATTTTTAATTATTAATTAATCATTAAATTATTTATTTAATTTAATCTGGGAGTAAAAAGATAATTTTAGTTGATCCAACATTTGTTCCAAAGGATTGGGGAAACCCAGAAAACCCAATCAGATCAAAAGAAGAGTGTTAAT